>CM021105.1:367413154-367579522 GCA_007115665.2 Sequoiadendron giganteum | reverse complement strand
ATTTGAAGAATGAAGAGGCATATGACATACTGAATCATGTTCATCAAGGAATTATGGAGTATTAAGATCTCCATATAGCTACAAAATATTAGTCCAAAGAGTATGAGGATAGTCACAATTATCAATAGCTTTCAAATCATCATCAACAACATGCAATGTAATAACCCTTAGAACATCATACCTTTGACAATTCCAAGAATTTTTTTGGATATAGCTATCAGGAGGGGGAACTAAACCATACAAATATGGAAACAATTGAAGTGATTGAAGATGATGTATGATGCAATCTCTCCATTTTCTATAGTTTCCCTTTTCTAACATTAGCAATAAAGGATGACTTGAAAACCCCATAACAAATTATGAAAAATCTCTAATATAACAAATATATTGACCTTCAACAACAAATAGAAACTTCCAAATATGATGTACAACTGAAAGGATGTCCCTCAATGCTAAAAAACCTTTCTCTAATCTTTAGGATATCCAAGTAATGATGAAAATTCTCAAAATGGAAAAAAAATAATGCAAATCACTTGGAGCTAAAACTAAATGAAAGGAAAGGACTAATAAAAAATCACTATAAAAACTTCTTGATGTCATTGGAATCACATAATTTTGACAATCTAATTGGAAGATATTGGCTTTTGAGTCCAAATTATGGTTTTTTCTTTAGTTGATTATAGCTTTTTGTAGCATCAGAATTTTGGAAAATGGAGTGCGCCATTGGAAATTACACTAAAATACCTTTCCAACAATATCTCATTTGTTGATTTTCAATTTTGTGGCCAAAAGATATGCCCCTCAGAAGTTTTATGCCCTATTAGGGCCCGACAAGCTAATTAGGTGTAAAAGATTAGCACATGGGCTAAAAAACAATTCAGCCATTGGTCTGTGATGTGACCAGGGGAAAAAATGTGGCAAAAAAAATGCACTCCCTGAAGTGGTGGCAAAGTTGTGATCTTGGGCGAAGCTGCTTTGCTTGGTGGTGTCGCTCACAATAGCAGACGTCTCAATCACCAATGCAAATGTTGGCGGGTGGCTAGGAGATAGAGCTTGAAACCAATGGTCACCATCAAAAAAACACAATGAATGGTGATGAGTGGACGAAATGGGAGGAATACACTGGCGACAAGATTTTGAACAACAGGCGAAAAGGATGACTAGTCGGTGGAGATGAGCTAACAAGCCTGCAAATGTGGTCGACGAAGTGACAAAAAACAACCTCTGACAAAAGATACCTACCAACATTAAATGTATCTGACCACTGAAGTTTATATAGATGTTATAAACAATTTTGAATGGGCCAACCAACCAAAAAAATTAATATTGCCAATAGGGCAATTCAAATTTAATTTTAAATGTCTAAAATATTATATAATCTACAAAAAAAAATTCCACTAATGATGAAAGAAAAAGAAAAATGTGTTGCTGATTAAAATTATCAAACTCTTATAATGCCAACAGAGAATTAGAATATGCAGTTGCTCCAAATATTTTTTTTTCGAAAACTATAAAATGTGCTTGAATATTTGAAAAATAAGCCTGCCAATCTAAAAAAATTGCCACAGGGTACAACAATAGGGAAATGATTTTTTTCACTGTAGATTGTACGATATGAATTTGCAAACCCAAAAAAAATACCTCTGATGGCTCCCAGTTGATATCTCTAATTCTGAAGACAATGGTGAGCTCGGATTGGACTCAATCTGCTTTAGAAATCAACTTGGTCCCCAAGTGGAGCCAACTAGCCTGCAATGAAAACCTTCAAGTCTACAATGAATCTTTCTAGCACAACTTTCTGATCCTAAGATAAATCTTCAATGGACAAGCTCTGATACCATGTACAAATTATGGATGTTGAATAACCCAATGAAGCTACAACCTTCAAAGGATCTCTGCCAAGAAGAAATTCACCCACAAAGAAAGTGTTGCAACTTAGGCATGAAAATTGAGATTATATTATCTGATTGATCTAGAATATGATACAAATGAATACAAGTACCTTCCTTATAGAGGCAAGGTTGAGATGTAGTATGATATAGGATGCTAACATGTGTCTTGATCTAATAAAATGTGAACTCTAACTAACTTCCTAGAATGATGTGAAGATAGGATAAGGCTTCTAGAAAAAACAGCTCATACTTCTAGAATGAATCTTTTATCCTAGATACATAGAAAGGGGGATAGCCCCTGTTGGAGCCTTTACAATTTTCTAGTCTTGGGGTTTTGGGTTTTAGGAAAAAATTTTGGCTTATAGTCTTCTAATTGCTTTGGTTGTCTATTCGTGCATTGACTTGCTGTTATGGGTTGTCGGTTGCATAAGTTGTGATCTAAGCCTTGTTAGTAATTTGTGTTACCAGCCCCTTTTTACCTACCCTATTAGTTTTTATTCATTGGGATTGTGTTTAAACTTTATCTACGTATCAGATTGATAAATATCTTAAATTTCAGCCTCAAGGGTCATTTCCTCATCTGCCTAGCTAGTCCCCCTTTTATGATTAATAATTATCGCATGTGTAGGCTTTCTAATCATCAAATGAAGTTGAAATAGTCAAAATCTAGACCATTGTGGGCTGACCTCACAAGGTTTTCACAAAATTGTTGAGCGATGTACGGAATAGTGACATGTGGATGCCAATGCCAAGCATGGACCACACAGAAAGCAAGTGAAGCCTGGCCAAAAGAAAAAGGAGCGTCCCGAAAGGAATCCTCAATAAGATGCCACATGGCGATGATAGGAAAACTGTGAGCATTATTGGCAACAATGAATGGTGGAGATCAAACAGAGCTTTCATCTAAAGTCTTTCTAGGAGCTTGATGCGAATATTGAGTGATTGTGGTCCATTTTCCATGATGGAAGTCAATGTCAGATTGACTAAAGCAAAACTGTTCGATGATCTAGCCTACATGAAGAAAGATCAATGACCAAGATTGAGGGATAAACGTAGCCAAATCACCACCGTTCTGTGCGAGCTCGCAAGATTAAGATGCAAGCTCTTTAAGATCGGCGAGACTCATGAATTGCTGCCATGTACACTCTACAACTATAGATGAATGGAGCCCACAAGTATTTGAAGAAGCTCCACATGCTTATTTTCATCAATGGCTCAAATTTAAAGATTAAGATGCACTTCTATCTCCACCCTTGCTCGCTAGCTCGCGCCTCCAAAATGCTCACTAGTTAAAACTCGCAAGATGTGCGATATGGAGCCATGTAGCAAGTAGCCAGAGCTCAGCAAAAGTGAAAAGAATGACTTGAAGGGAAACCTCGATGGGACACCACGTGGAAAGCTCCAGAAAAATTGTGAGCGACAGAGATTAATGGATTAGTTTTTATTATTATCTTTTTATTTAATCTCTTGTTTTGTTATCAATCGGTGTGACCTTTGGTCTGAAGCTGGTTGCCTCTCATGAGAATTTGAAAAGACCGAGATCAAAAGGTGTGAGGGATTTTTTTGGGAAGATATAAAAGGGGGAGATAGATTAAATAAAGATAGAGGAATTTTTAGAATGTTGTACACAGTGAAGACCATGATGCATGTATGAACATGGAAGAAGTCAATGAAGATATTTTATTTTGCAGCCTAATTGTGGTATAAACTGTTTGTTGAAATTATTCAATTGTTTGGTTGTCTCCATTTTAATACTTCTCTGTTATTCAAACTGATATATCAAGTATATGTTCAGTTTGTCAATACACATTTGTTGTATTCGTGTGATGAGATTACTTGGTTCTTTCAAGTAAATATTAAATCCTTATAGTCATTCACGATAATTTAGAAGTGTTAATTGGATCAATAAGAAGAGCCATATAATTAGGGTTGTCAATCTATCTCAAGTAGATTTTGTCAACTATTTACTTGCATGTTTATACAAGTTATAAACCCATGTCAATGTGCCAAATAGTTTGATTTATTTCCATTACAGGTCGCATTTTCTAGGCCTTCATTGGAATCTATTTTACCCAACAAGGCACTAGTCTCACCCATTTTTATTTTATTTAGTTTCATCAAACATTTTTTTTCAGAATTATGCATTTGTTAACTGAACATATTGAATTGCACTTTGATATTGCCTATACAGTTTATACCAAATTAGGATCAAATCTCTCCACTATCAAATTCCCATTGTGGATAGATTGATCAAATAGGAAACATAGTTCAAATCTGCAAAAAATACATAGGTACACCCGCCTAGGTTTAGCAGAGCCTAAAGAGTAGAAGGTTCAAACACATTGATTGACCTTGTACGTTAGCCAAAAATGTGTCAAGAGCTTGGAAACCTCTTGTGGTTCAAACCTACATTTTTGAGACCTAACAACCCCATTATTAACTAATTACCTAGTAAATGCAACCTAGGAATTAATTAAATATTATGCCTTAGTAAACTTATGCTAGTGTAATTAGACAATTAATTACACCAACATCATCAACTTAGAAATTCCTTAGATTGGGTATCCTTTGTCTAGATCTCACAGGGGTGGAACAAGGTTACAAATTGTTTGTCAAAATGGGCCTCAAAATATTAGGGTAATTGGAGAGTTGAGGGATGGGAGCATCCTCTTGCAGATTGTGACTAGAAGTTGAGATTGTTGATTCAAAAATATTTAGGAGTATTGAGAGGTGGTGTTGAGGGTTTGGATGGTTTGGTTTTCAAGTGGTGGTGTTCTTGTAGGGTGTGCTTGCTAGGCCCTTGCTGGATAGTCTTAATTTTCCTTGATTTTATTGCTAGTTTTTTTTATTAAATAAAAAAATTGCCCCTTTTTATTGAAAAATCAATAAGTGTAGTTTTCAAATATAAATTTTAATATTTTAATTATTTTTTATTTTTACTAAAAGTGGGTTATCAAAAGAAAATATTAGGTTGATTATCATGCCAAGAAAAAAATACAAAAAATATTTAAAATATAAAAAATATGATGCACTAGATAAAAGAATCTATATCAAGATGGTATAATTTTTTTATTTTAGATAAATACTTAATATGAAAGTTGACGTTGAATGGAAACAATTGTGTTTTAATACACACACATTTTAATATTTTTTTAAAAATATAAATTTATCAAAATTAGAAAACAAATATATCCACGCTCTAAAGTTTCAAGTTATAAATAAACAAAAGAAATTGAAGGAAAAAAATAAATTTACTATATAAAGATTGGCATCTCATATAACTTTATTTTTTAGTATTTTATCAACAAATAAATTATAGTGTTAATTTATAAAAAAACTATTTTTTATTTTTTCAAAAAAATACAAACAAAAAATATGCTCAAAAATACACATTTTATTAGTTTATATCATTTTTCAAAATTCAAAAAATATATTCCACTTTTTAGCGATTCATGTTTAAAAGTTGGATCAGTGTTGGCAATTTACTTTATAAAACTATGACACAAATTTGTACTTTTGTCTTGCTTTTCCTTCAACCATAGATTGATAGTCCCCTACACACCTTCCAACTAGAAGTTTCCCTACACCTCATGAGAGTAGTAGATCTAGGGTAACTCCAAGATCACCATGCCATCTAAGAACTAGTGTTGTGTACCAAATGCAAACAATTTGTTATACAATTGTATATACCCTCTACCTAAGTATGACATATCTAACTAATTTATAACATTAGACTATGAATATATAATGCTAGAAATCATTTTGCATTACTTTGGCCTAAGATTTTTCACTAATAAATAAACATATATCACAAACAATAACATGTGTCATATATATTCACACACCTCTTTCTCAACTAGATCTCACATTTGGTTCTCATATGTATATGGTTAAATTCAACACATATTAACATTAACACAAAATTCATAGTTCTCCTCTATATATATTAAAATGATAAAACAATGTTACTATTTTTTTGAGATTAGTCCTTTTTTTCAAGATTTACACGACACATTATTGAATACAAGTTTGTATATATGTACATTTATGTATATCCATATATATAGCCTAGATTTTTGTCATCCTTAGTAAAATTTTCTCAGATAGAAAGATTATGATATTACATAAGAGTTTGATCATATATATAAACACACACACACACACACACACACACACATAGAGTTCATGCTCTTATCCAAAAACATAGTAATACTAAAAAATGATACTCATATTAGTATAAATACGTATATATCATATACATATGTACTTGTATGAGTAATAAAAACTTTCTTTAGCACAAAGTTTTGTTAGAAAGTTCAATCCTTAGGCCTACAACCCCTTTATTATATTTCTTTTCCATAGAATCCAAAGTAAATATGCACAAACATTCAAAATAATAGATTTTTATTGGTCATTACAATATATAGTATGAGTTGACATATCTTTGATTTATAATCCTTTTTATCTTCTTGGATTGAGGCTTATAAAAATACTCATAATCAGTCATGAAATATTTTCACCAATCAAATGTAGAATAATGACCAATTGGTTAGAAAACATTTCATACAATGCAAACATTTAATAATAATATATTCAACCATAATACATTCCACTAAAAGAATTTATAATATTAACCTATTCAACCATAAAGTAAACCATTGAATGCAATTGCAATAATGACTTAATTGACAACAAAGAAAATACAAATTGCAATTTCAATGAGTACTAAAAAATCCTTCCCATATATGGATTTGAGAAGGGTTTACTCATAGAAGAAAAATTCTTTGACCATAATACAAAGGCCAATCCATAATCTTATTTTATCTAGGAAAAATAATTAGATTCATTATGACTATGGTCTTAGAGAAATTGTTATGATATGACATATAAATTTGCATACTCAACTTATGAAACCAAAAGAACAATCAATATATTTACAAGGTTGAGCAAGATAGTTAAATAACATTGGCTAGGCTGAAAGGAAAATAAATAAATTTGAATGAATACATAGTCATTTATTAATGCCAAACAAAAATCTTATGACTACACCTCATATATTAATGGCATAGTTGAAAGTCTTATCTAAAAAAACCAACGCAATCATATATTAATAACTAAAACATAAGGCTCATAGATAATAACCAAAATGTTCATATATTAATCATATTTTAGAAGATACAACATATATGGGATTAAACCCTAACTCAACAAAGCAATGGCTATCTATTATCCTAATGAAATGCAAGAATAAGGTTAATGGAATATGATTCTTAATAAGCTCTAATTTAGGAAACCATGTTATAGATAGTGGTTAAACAAAAAAAAACCCAACAAAGCTCACTAACTCTATAAAGTTGGTTGAGGGTTAAAATACCTTGACCCAAACATCAAAATTCTAATTCATAAAGCATTACATAATCCTAGATATTCTATAATTTTTTTTATAAAACACATTATTTTTTCATATAAATATATTGTGAGAATTAGGACATATTACATATCAAAATCCTATATTTTGAACAATATCTTCATCAAGAAACTCCTCTTAATCCTTCTCTCTATCATCAACCCATTTCTTCCTTCTCCTCTTATCCTTTATTTCTTCTAAAACCCTTGCTATTTCTCCATATTTCTCTACATGTCCACCAAAAGCTCACATACTTTATTCCTTATGAGAGAAATGTAGAATCCCCTTTACTTTTCTTACTATGAAGTTAATATTTAAAATGTCACTTATACTCTCTATATTGTGTAGTTAATAGTTCAGTGAACTTCCTCATAAATTCTAAAGTAATCTTCATTTATTGCAACCCTCGATAATAAAAACTCAAATATAATCCTATGAATATATATGTATGTATGTATATGTAATATCTCCCTCACACACACATATATAGTTTATTACAATATTTCAAATGTGTTCTTGGCCACCAAGAGCCATCCCACCACTTTTACTTGCCCATGTTGGGGAAATTTATTTCCTCAATATCATCTCCAACCCATGTGATTTTCATACATATCATTCACTACATTCACATGATAGTTGCATGATGCATTAATTTAAAACTATTACTTGACATGATTTTTATTCTTACCTTACATTTACATTTCATATCTTTTTTTCCTTCTATAACTCTTGTATTATATGAATGCAACCAATTAGGAGTATATCTTGTTGCTAACACTTTGATGTTAATTTTTGTGGATAATTACAAGTTTCTATAGAGACTTATCATTAGAACGTGGCATGCCATGAACCTCATGCACCTTATCATCCATTAATTACCAAGAAAGTAAAATCATTAGCACTTTTTTTACATATATAATTTCCTTACACCCTCTCATGCTTGATTGGTGGTGAGATTTAGTTTATAGATATTTATATTTGTGTTATAGAAGCTACTTAAGGTATATTTTCCTTTATTTTGAAGGCTTCCATGGAGAGTACATGATAAATGATAAACCTACACAATGAAATATTGTAGGGTTTGTTACTTTATATGGATCCCTTTCTATAATTGTATTTCTAATTATTTACTCTAAATGTGTGTTTATGGGTGATGCATACTTTGATATGTATAATCATTCTAGGATTCACATGAACTTCAAAGTAGAGGTGAATATAATGGTGAAATTTACATACCCAAGTCATTTCCCATTTTATTTTGTGCCCATTTTGAGTAAGTGCCTTAATACATTTATATGTCAACAAATAGTACAATATTGTATAAATTAAGTTCCTTCCCATATGCCTTTACCTACCCATTAGATTCATTCCTATGTAATTGTCCCCAATTTTATTCATATAGACACATATTGTCAAATATTCACCTAGATTATGCACTATATGTATTCATATATATTATCCCTATACTTTCCACTTGATTTGACTTCTCCCATATCACTAGTCATTTTTGTAAGAATAAGGTTGACCTCATGGTCATAAAATTGATCCTTGAAGTTCTAAATTTTAAATTTTAAAGTTCTTCCAACTTATGCCCATTCCTTTCTTGCTTATTATTGAATAAAACACATGTTTGAATGATTTATTCCTATGTATTTATATTTTAAACCATTCAATTTGATTCATTTTACATCTACTCATTGTTCAAGTATCATTTGTATTTAAGGAATGAAACACTTTAGATTATTACTTTAAAATAAATCTAGATATGCACATTAATTTTGGGAGTAACTATACATATAAGACCTAGTGTCTTCAATATCTTACATATTATTTTGTAAGTTGAACTAGGAAATAGTTTTTCTAGTGACACAAATATAATCCTTCCAAGGTATTTTTATATACAAGTCTTCAAGTACCCAAAATATGCATACTAGACAAAGGATAATTGGGTGAGCCACAAAGTAGAAATACATGTTAATATTGATTATATTTTCTCATGAAGGATAATTTTATGAATAAGAAAATACCTATACCCACAAGATCGACCCAAGATAGAATATATGCTAGGAAGAAAATTTGAGGATTCACATAGTTAAGGAACTATGACCGACGACGTAGTATAGGACAAATACACTTGATCCATGAGGATTAGAAGCATATTTAAGCCACCATGCATCAATCCCAATAAGATCATTCAATGTAAACTAAGCTAAGAAGCCATTATAACTAACATTTTACAATATGAAAGCTTCACAAAACATCTATTCTAAGCCATTGAAACTTATCTTATTGGAGGAGTGGTGTTGCATTGATGTGGAATGGTGACCCTTTCCCAATCCCTTGGATAATGAGCTTGTTTCAATTGATTCTATTGAAGAGAATTGATGAAACTGATGAGAGGTGTGTGATAAAACATGATGAAATCTTTTTTAACATGATGAATTCTAAGATGATTGATATGAGTGTGTGCAAAGCTATTCTAAATGTATACAAGATTTGAAAGATTAAAACCCTAATTTCAAAATATGCTAAATGGATGAAACTAAGTTACCATGGAAGCCATTAATGGATTTTCTAAGCTAATATGCATGTAAAATGACCTAAAATTATTTTAAAACATGAAATGTGAGTGCAAGATGAGAGTGATTTTAACAACATAAGTTTACTATTAAAAGATGGATCCCTATTCAATAGAGGCAAGCTTTATTTATAGAATAGGTAAAATGAAACTAATGGCCAAGATCAAAAGGATCAATCGACGGTCAGAATGGAAGGAAGATGGAGGCATGGATCATGGATTCCCATCAAGGGTTGAGGATGCAAGATGATATTTAATCAAGGGCTTACATTCATCCAAGCAAACACACTTTCAAAACTTGCACAAGAAGTCTTGTTGAAAGGAATATTCCCTTTTTCAAATGAATGTAAAGGGAAAGAATATTCCATTAGAATATTCCCTTTTGGAGGATAATTAGCTTTTAGTCAATTAAAGTCAAATTTTAATGTGCAAAGGGGAAGGAATATTCTATGAGAATATTCCCTTTTTGAAGGAATGTGCAAATGAGGAATATTCTCAAGGAATATTCCCTTGCAAGTGGGAGAATTAGATTTAATTAATAATTTGATAATTAAACAAAGTTTCAATTATGAAAATTAGAACTAAATACTATTCATAAAATAAAATGATTTAATGAAAAATGAGGAAAGCGATATGATATTTAATTAAATAACTTAGGGTTATTTAATTAAATAAGAGGAATTAGGGATTAAATTAGATAATTTGATTTATCCAATTTAACAGGATGAAAGGATAGTGCAAGAGGGGGTGAATTAAACTAATTAGTTCAATTAGATTAATAAATGAAAATGATGCAATTAATTAAATAGCTAGGCCAATTTAATTAAACAAGCAAAAAGAGGATGGGTTTTCGGACGAAATGGTGTTAGTATATCCGATTCGAGTGCATGATATCATTCAAGAAATTTTTAAGTGTCTACAGGAACTTCCATTTCTAGCGCATATATATATATATATATGACTAAAGAGTGATTGTCCAATAAAGACAATCTCTTTAGTCAACCTAATTGGTTACAAATTATTTTCTTCCCACTTTGAATTAAATTGTCATTTAATTAAAAATTCAACCTGTCATATGTCTTCTATAATTAAATAATGTTTTCATTATTTAATTATTCACTTTCCCTCTCAAACTAAATAAATTTATAATTATTTTAAGTCTCTCCTACAACCTCTTTTTATATGCCAACCTCATTATCTATGTTAATCTTATCTCTTCGCATCTCATTCAATTTCCACCCTTGATTGAACTATTTAATAATTCAATCTTAGCCATTCATCCTTATCATTGCCCTAATTTTTCCCTAACTCTATTTCATACTACAACTTTCATTCTTGGCCATTGATTGACATATCTTATTGACATTTAATCTCACCCCTTCATTCACATTTGGCTTTCTATAAAAGACACCTGTCATTATAATTTCTACCTATCTAGTTTATGCAAAAGTGCATGCTACCTAAGGAGACAACTACTATCATTAATATTTTACTATCATAGACATTAGGCTACCGTTTCATACTCAAATTTGAGGGCATCAAGCATATTCAAGCAAAATGGAGGACACTAGAGGTCAAGCAACCATGGTATAAGTAATATTTACTTTATGTTTATGTTTCTATGTTGGATTGTACTCTATTGTTGGTTTAGGGCTTTATGGTTTTATTTTTGGCACCTTATTACCTTAACCTAGATTTTACCCTAGATATCATTGGTGAACTTGACATGAAGCCAACTAGATTTTGAAGAATTTTTTAGAAATTTTGAAGTTTCAGGTCTGCACCGCAACTATGAGCCCAAACAACACAATCGCTAAAATCTAGGACACCACAATCACTGATAGAACGACACATCTATTCAAAATTCGGTAAAATCATTTTTTTGCATCTATTTTTAGATTTTTCTATTGATTTTCAGTTTGTAGTTTTGGTTTTTATCTTCTAACATCATTATTGCATCATATCAATTTCTAGTTTTTTCAAAATCAGTCATATTTTTAGTGTTTTTACAGTTTTAGATTTATTCACCGTAATTGATATTCCAAACATCACAGTCACCATTATTTGCACCATCACTGTTTAGAACCAGAAAGCCACAACTATGACTTCTTGCACTGCAACTATCTATTTCTCAGAATTTCGCATTTATTAGGAATTTTCAACTCATATCTTTTGCATTTGGTAGTCTAGGATTTTTTTTGTTACTGACATCTGGTTTAAAGCTTGTGGCTTAGCTATTAAGGAGACATTGGCATTTGGAGTTTCTAGCCATTTTCTTGCATATTTTTGTTTTAGATAGGATCTTTCATTTTGCAACAACTCTTCACAGTCATTTGGCTTAAAATTTACCACAACTTGCATTATCTCACTCATGGGTTAAAATGAACACTATTTGCATCTTCACTCATTGATCTTAAAATTTACAACTTTGCATTTTTCATTCATTTGGGTTAAAATTAACCTTACATTTTCACACTCATTGGTCTTAAAATTAACAATAATTTTGCATCAACTATTTTTTCAACTCTCACATTTTGATTTGGGGCTTAAAAAGAACCATTGTCTTCATTGTCTTGTGGTTTTGTATTTTTTTAGGTGCTTATGCTCTTCCCTTGCACCTTTGGTGATCTTGGGAATCAAAAAGATATCTTGGCATTTGCACTATCACCCCACACATCTGGTTTTAGTAAGATTAATGAACACCATGCTAGTGTGAGTCAAGTACATTGTGTATGTTCTCTCCTTGCACCTTGAGTTATCTTGGAGATCAAAAAAAAAAAAAATTCTTATCTTTTTAACCCAATTAGAGTGGCCTACGAAAGTGAGACACATACATACGAAGAAATCCTTGGTTACCCCAACAGGTTTTTACCTTGGTTCGGTATATAAAAGGATAGCCCGAAAACCCGATTTTGAGCAACGTTGTCGCCCAACCGTTCCACTTGTTGGGAGGTATGTCCCCGAGTTGTGACTAAAAGACAAACTAGTTAGAGGCCACCCTTTTGATTGAGTTTTCTCAACATTTTTAGTGCAGGGGATGTGCATTGTACCCCAAATATTCTTACACCCAACATTTAGCTCCCTTGGGTGAGACGAGAATCCTTGTCTTAGCATAAATTACTTGTTATAATTGTAACTTTCCAAGGAGAGGGTGATTTGGGTCATTCTTCCATTCTAGGAGGCCCTTTTTGTCCACCCTCATAGAAAAAAGGTGATACATAACCCGAAAGGGTGTCCCTCCCTCGCGTCGACATAGATTCCTACTGTGGAACTAAAAGTGTCATTATTAGATATTGACCATAGCATAAGGAAGTGTTTTATGTGTGATTTGTATTTGATTTGTGCTAGAATCATGGAAATTTGTGGTCAATAACCTCCAAACATACACATTACGATTACACATTTTGACATTCAGACCAGCCAAGACATTGTTTTCAGACTGTTTACTATGTTTTCCATTCAAACTTCATAAAAATCAGATCAAAATTTAGTCAAAATCAATCAACTTAGAACAAAAACAAGTTCTTCATTGTAATTGTCACTATTAACCATATTTTCTTCCTAGAATGACATAACTGCTAAAAGCCAAAACACCACAATTGCTGCCCAAAACACTGCAACTATTGCTTAGAAAATCGTATTTTCTAGTTGGTCAAATTTTTAGGGAAATCTGGAATAGTCTCATTTCTTATCAAATCCTGATTGTTATCTTGTTATCAAACTACATGACTTGCAATTTTTCAGACCCATCATTTCATTTAATCCATTTGGCTCACCTTTGCACTAGTTTCCTACATCATGGGTCAAGCTCTAGGTAATATTTTAGTTGCATATACCTTTTGCAGACCTCAGATTATGAAATCTATCATACTATAGATCAACCCATATCTTCAAATTCATATTACCTTGACTTTATCTTTCAAATCAATCAATTTAGTCCTTTGTCCTTTAGGTTGGTTTCTCAAACCACAAGTCTAGTTTGAGACCACCTTATCAACTTGTCATTTTAGTCTTTTACCACTCTCAAGGTCATTGGTAATCATATTTGTCACTTTGGCTATCTTAGTTTGGTTGAAAACCTTTCCTTAGGTTTACCAAAAGTATTTAGTCTTCATATTAGGTCTTATTACATCCATCCCATCACACCATCATAGTGACATTACATATTGTATACCTTAGTCATAAACATACCATAGATTTTGATAATTGTGACTTTATCCTATCTACATCTTGACTATTGCCACTGTGACTCTTGATCTTGGTTAATCATCATTTGGCATCCCTTATATCTTGAAAAATCCGAAAACATAGCTCAGGTTGCATACTTCAGGCTTAGGTCATACCTTCGCATTGTCATTTCCTAGGCATCATATCCCATTCATCATCCTTGTAAGTCTTTTATGGTCAAAAAAAGATCACAAAGGAAGAGAAAGAAAATGGATTTATTCAATGATGATGATGACCTTTACAACTATAGTAGTAGATTGATCCTAGGGTCCTCATCTAATGAAGCACCTAGGCCACATACTCCTTTTGAAAATTGCAACACCCAAGACCTAACTGAGGATCAAGTAGAGGCTACCTCCCAAGACCCTAATGTGGCATGATTTGTGGATGAGATAGTAGCTCTGGACCCTCAAATATTTTTAGCAAAACTTTTGCATAGTGGAGAAAAACTTCCCCATGGATTTGATGTAAATACACTTCAAGCAAAATCATCACCAAACAAACAAGGACAAGGACATTTCACATCTACCTCCAAAGGTTCCATCCCACAAATGAAAATTTCTATGCCTTTAGGAGGGTCTACACAAGATTCCACCACAATCCATGTGTACATATTTGGAACAAAACCAATGACACAACCCATACCATAATATTTTGGCTATATATCTAGTCTATTTGAAACATCTAGTGCCATGAACACCTCATCATCAAATCCTTTTGGAAAAAATAAGAATAGGATTCATATTCATGGATCCAAGACAAATAATACCAACACATCACAAGGACCTAACACAAGCATCCCCCAACAAACAAATAAACAAGGGCCTTTTCACCAATACACCAATCAATACACACAAGGTCAAAATTATCCCAATCCATTTTAAATGCAATCCAATATGAACATCCCACACATACCTCAAATTTCACACATCTCAAATCAAAATGTCACACCACATATTCAAGCTCAAACCCCACATATTCAAAATAAAATCCCATCATACACTCATAACATCCCAGCTCAAAACATTCCTAGAGTCAACACCAACGCGTCAAACCAACATATTGGATATAAAACAAAAACATGGGCCCTTATCACAATGTAGTTGCAAATGCAGTAGACACATCACTCACTCAATATGATGTCTTAGCCAATAAAATTCTTGCCTTATAAAAACAAGTGGAAAACATGACATTATCCAACAAAATGACTTATTGTACACAAGAGTTAGCCCATACCCATTTGATAGAAGTTTATACATGCCAAATTTAACCAAATATAAAGGAAAGGAGAATCCCATTGAGCATGTGAGAGAGTTCCACATGGTTTTGATAGACATTGCATCCGAGCAGACATATCTCATGAGACTATTTCCTAGGAGTCTCGTGGGATAAGCGCTAGAGTGGTTCACCCATACACCTACTGGAATCTAATCATGGGACTAACCAACTGACAATTTTATCACCTATTTTTCCTTTAATATTGAAAGTTACATTACCTTTGCCACCTTATATCACACAAAACAAGAAGAGGGTGAGTCATTCATAATTTTCTTCCCGAGATGGAGGAGCTTGGCTAGCCATTGTCCTATTGGCATTTCTGAAAAACAAAATATTGTCATGTTCATGGAAATTTTGATATCACAAACCTAAAATTTTAACTGCAAGCCCATTGTTGGATCACATTCGCTAACCTTGTGGAAAAATACACCATCCTTGAAAAGGCCCTTATCACCAAAGGGGAACTTAAGACATACAACAAGACTCAAAATTCCTAAGGGACATCAAATCACAATAGTAATTATTGGGCCCGTAACAAAAATGTCACCAATGATGGAGTTGTGGATGCAAAGGCAATCCACATCAGCCCTACATTCAAACTTAAAGGACCTAATACACCAAAAAATCCACCACAATAAATGGAAAATTCCATTCAAAAAACTCAAGAATAATGACCTCAAAGGAAATTTCCCACAAGACACAAGTGCACCCCCTTAGGGGAACCAATCAAATCAGTCCTAAAACAACTCTTGCAATCTAAAGTCATAAAATTTCTTGAGTTCAAACCTTACGATCCAGGGAAAGTCAAACCATCATGGTGGGATGACAATGCCTTTTGTGATTATCACTGTACCAAAGGACATTCAACTTTGTCATGTAGATGATTGAAAAACATCATTAAAGGCCTCATTGAAAACAATATCATAGAAATAGATGGACAACAACCTAACTCTAATAGTGATCATAAAGTCTTTATGGATCCATTACATGACCATGGAAAAGGAAAGGCCTCCAATTCAAGTTCCAAGACCAATAATTCTGCCAACTATACCAATGTTTCATATGACTACACTATCATACATCACATTCTAGCCATAAACTATTATGTCAATACCATCACCATCAAGAAAATGCTAGAATGTTTCGTAAATACCTATCGAACCAAGGTGATCATACAAGGTGCTCCCCCAAAGAAACAACAAAAGTCTCAATATAACCTTTTAGACCATTTGGGGAAAACATCTGCATAAATATCTATCCTTGAGTTGTTGTGTATATCCCCTGACCATAGGGCCATTCTTGACAAAGCCTTATAGGAAACTACCGTTCCCAATGACCTTGATGTTATTCACATCCAAAAAATGGTGGGATACTTAGCTAATACTCACCATGTCACTTTCTTCAACCAATATTATTCAACCCAAAAGTCCAATCACAATGACCCCTTACACCTCAAAGTCTTCGTTCATAAACATAAATTCAAGCGAGTCTTGGTAGATGACGAAGCGAGATTAAATATTTGCACCCTAAAATTGGTAATTCATTAGGATTATTTAAAGCATGGGTAGACACAACAAAGAGCATTGTTATAAAAGCTTATGAGGATCAACAACACTCCTCCAAGGGTGTGATAACAATACAAATCAGAGTTGGACATGTTGTAATGAACACCAAATTCCAAGTCTTGGACCTAGACCTTCCATATAACCTCCTCCTTGGTTGACCATGGATCTATGTCATGAAATTTGTACCATCCACCTACCATAAATGCCTCAAATTCCCATATAATGGCACTGAAATTATAATAGTTGATGATCATGAACCATTTCAATATTGCAGTAATCTAAGAGGAACACTCGAACAATAAGTCCCACTAAATTGGGAAGCTTCATCATCCACCTTATCCAAAGCATCCACCTCCAAAAATCTTCCTTTCGATCCTAAAATTGAGGTCCAAGATAAGGGGTGTGGTGAATATCACATGAAGGCATTGTATTATGTCAACAAGCTTACATATCCTAATTCATATGGAGAACCATCAAAAAACAAGAGACAATATAAGATCACTATTCAAGTAGCTCCCACAACAATCTTTACAAAATAGGGAGAGCTAAGTAAAGAAGCCACCAATGAAGAAGATGCAACCTCATGGCTAGATAGAGAGGAAGAAGAAGTTGTTGTACCCAAGAAAATACCTATTGAACAATATGGAAAAGGTTTTTAAATCTTGAAGAACAAAGGTTATGACGGAAATGACAGACTTGGATTGAACAAAAGTGGGATGACAAAAACTTTGTCAGTATCTAAGTGACCAAAAGGCTTGGGGCTAGGGTTTAAACCAATAAAGATAGGCACTCCTAGTACTAAGGTGCTTTTAAGTGAGGAGGTGAGTGCTATGAAGAATATTGAAACATCTGAGACTCTTGAGACATTCGACATATTTTACAATGATTATATTGTGACTGACCCCAAGAAATATGAGTGGGAATCTTGTGAATCTAGTGACTATGATATAGCCAAGCTGCTCACATAACTTGACCTATATGAAACCATGACCAAAGATCTTGAAAATGCCTTTGTCTTTACCTTGTTTTCTCTAAACCTTGAAATATTCATGATGATATTCCCTTAGTTTATCCCCAACTGATCGATTGGGACCAACAAGGACCACTCATCTTAGACATATTTGAGAATGATGAGGCCATTGCTAAGTTCATGGGGTTACGAGAAGGAATTCCTAGTGGAGATCATAAAGTTGGTTTTACCATTGACTTGGATCACATAGCCTACTTTGGGGAGTAGTCCACCCCTCCAATCATAGTAATAAAAATGATTAAACAAAAAATGAAAGGTCTCTAGGTGAAAATCACAAGGCACCTTTAGACCAAGAAAAAGTAAAAAGAAAGGATGTATCTGAGGGTGAAAACCTCTCCGAGGTGCCCAAGGATGGACAGTTGGACCTTCTCTCTATCAACCAAGATAATTCACCTATGCTCATTGAACAACCTATGAAATAGAACCTTGGCATGAAAAAATTCCTAGGATTATCCACTTTGTAGGGTCCTTGACAAACAGAGTAGCCTGAGTTCCATGCCTTCTTCGCATAATGACAAGTCAAATTTGCATGGTCCTATGCTAAGATGCCTAGGCTAGAGCCTGAATTAGTTTAGCACCATTTACGATTATTTCCTGATTCTGAACCTATCAAACAAAAGCTCAAAAAAATGCACCCATAAATTGATTTATTGGTAAAGGTTGAGCTAAATAATTTATTAGATGTTGGCTTTATCAGATCTATCAAATATGCAAAGTGGATCTATAACCTTGTGCCAATTTCAAAACCAATAGGATGGATCCGTATTTGTACCAACTTATGAGACATGAATAAGGAATATCGAAAGGATGACTTCCCCATACCAAAAATTGACATAATTGTGGACTTGATAGAAGACTACGAGATATCCCTCATGGATGGCTTCTTGGGATATAATGAGACATTCACATTTCCATTGGGAACATACTATTGGAATGTCATGCCTTTTGGAATAAAAAATGTTGGGGCCACATACCAAATTTCTATGAAAAATAAATTTCATGGCCTCATGCATACTCTTATGGAATATTATGTGGATGACTTGCTACAAAAATAATTGGCACAAGGAGAGCATCTATAGGTCTTAGAAAAAAAATTCAAAATGCTAGAAGAGTACAAAGTAAGATTGAATCCCAAGAAGTTTGTATTTG
Organism: Sequoiadendron giganteum; assembly: GCA_007115665.2. Classification (NCBI taxonomy): domain Eukaryota; kingdom Viridiplantae; phylum Streptophyta; class Pinopsida; order Cupressales; family Cupressaceae; genus Sequoiadendron; species Sequoiadendron giganteum. The sequence continues at coordinate 367,560,396 of CM021105.1, read as the reverse complement.
GAGTGACATCGAGAAAGATCCTAGGCTATATTGTCTCCACACGACACATTGAAGTCAACCCAGCCAAAGCCAAAGCTATAATAGATATGCCTCCACCTACCAACATTAATCAACCAAACACATTGCAAGGAAGACTCCAATCCATTAGAATATTCATCACACAACTAGCAAAAAAAACTCATCCATTTCAACACTTTCTTAGAAAAGGAGTACCATTCATATGGACATACAAGTATTAGGAATATTTCCAATAGATTAAGGATCTCCTGCTAACACCACTAGTTATAATAGCACCTATCAATAGAAGACATTTAATCCTCTACATATCAACAACCACATCAGCACTGGGAGCATTACTAACATAAAATTATGATGAAGGTTGTGAAAGAGCAATATATTATATCAATCGTACCTTGGCCGGTTATGAACTCAATTAAAATCCTATAGAACGTGCTTGTCTTGCAGTAGTTTTAACTACTCAACAAATTAGGCACTACATGCTAAATCATCAGACAAAGCTTGTTTCCAAGATAGATCCATTGAAATATCTACTCAACAAGGCAACCTTGGTAGGACTATCTAAATGGGTTATGATACTTAGTGAGTATGACATTCAGTATGTTGAGAGAAAAGCCATAAAAGGACAAGTATTTTTCGATCAAATTGTAGATGCACATACCAAATCAAATCATCCATTAGTCTCTAATTTTATAGATGATTCTATATTCACTTTGGACACCTCAGTGACATGGAAATTATATTTTGATGGGTCACACATATCACAGTTCAGGAGCAGGAATATTATTAGTCACCCCACAAGGTGATACCATACTTAAAATATTCAAAATTTCCTTCTCATGTGCTAGAAAAATAGAAGATTATGAGCCTCTTCTCATAGGAATTCACATGACAATCAAATAGAAAATCAAGATCCTTGAAGTATATAGTGACTCCCAACTGGTAATCTGGAAAGGTAATGATGATTATGACACTAAGGATAGAAAAATTACTCCATATAAATGAATGGTGGATAGATTCAGATAATACTTTGATAGCATAATCTTTTATCAAGTCCCTCACATTCAAAATTAAGCAGTAGACACCATGGAAACTATTGGTTCTCTCTTGGATATCCCAAAATTGTGCCTCAATATGAGTTTTTGGTAGAGAGGCTATTGATCCTTTCCTTTGACATCCCCGAGTTTGAGATGGTCTGAAAACTTGTTGGTCCTAATTCCCCATGGTATAAAGACATTTATGACTACCTACATGACCAAATAATTTCCTCGAACCTATCCGCCAGCCAATATAATACCTTCATCTACAAAGCCTCTAACTATGATATCATCAATGATACCCTTTACCGACGAAGCCTTGACAACACCCTCTTGTGATGTCTCGATACCAATGAAGCACAAAAAACCTTGTGTGAAGTACACAAAGGTATATATGGATCTCACTCTAGTGGTACGACCCTAGCCAAGAAGATCATGAGAGTAGGATACTATTGATTGACAATGGAATGAGATTCATATCACTTTGTCAAGAGATGTTGGCAATGTCAAATTCATGGAGACTTGATACATGCACCAACATAGGAGTTACATCTAATAACATCACCATGGCCCTTCACCCAATCGGGACTAGACCTCATAGGTAAGATCCATCCCAATTTTGCCAATGGCCACAAATTCATCATCACCGCAACTGAGTACTTCACCAAATGAATTGAAGAAATCCCTATGACATACATCACTAGTGAAAAAATATCAAAATTTATCCTAAATTATATCATTTTCTAGTATGGTGTCCCTCAATCCATTATCATCGACAACGATCATCCATTCAAGCACCAAGAAGTTCACCATCTTTGCAAAAAATCCATATCCAACATCACTTCTCCACTCCATATTAACCACAAGGTAATGGCCAAGTGAGGCGTCTAACAAAACCATTATCTGAATCCTTAAAAAGACTATGAATGACACTAGTCGTGACTAGCACCTTCAACTCAACCCCACCTTATGGGCCTACCACACTAGTATTTGCACTCCCACAAGAGCCACTCCATATTCACTAGTCTTTGGTTCTGAAGCTATCTTACTATTGAGGTTCAATTAACTTCCTTGAGGGTATCCATGCAAGGGAAGATTGGTGATGAAGAATACTATATAACCAGGCTACATGAATAAGAACTACTAGATGAATTGAGACAAAATGTATTGGTCCATTTACAAGATTATCAAAATCATCTCTATCACAACTATAACATGAAATTTTTGACCCGACACTTTGATATTGGTGACCTGGTCTTAATGGAAAATCCCAAGAATCAGGAAGAGTGAGAAAAGCCAAGTAAATTTGGGCCAAATTGGTTGGGTCCCTATATCATCATGGTAGTTTATGGATTAGGAGCATATCAACTTTCAACTTCTAAAGGTGAACCATTTTTAGATCCTATCAATAGTTTCCACTTGTGCAAATTTTACACTTAGCTTCAAAGAGCCATGCCATAACCTGAAAAATAAAAAAAAGAAAATCATCACCTTGATGAAAGCCTAGAAAAAAGGCATCTTTGTGACACCAAAAAAATCAAAAAATTAAGAAAATAGTAAAGATAAATAATTCATGCAATAGTGAAAACTACTTCAATGGCACTTTAGATAAGTACCATCATGAGAAATTAGCAAATAGGTGCCATGTGTAGTTGATCTTCACTTTTTCTTCTCCCGCCATTCCATCTTGATTTCCCCATCACTCATAATAAATCCATACTTCACTTTTTCCTTGTCATCCATAATAATGCTCGGTTCTACTTTCCATAACCTAGAACAATTGACATTATTCATCTTTTCACCTTCCATATCTACCCACCATAACACTGTTGGAGTGTGGAAAGACACTGAGAGGTGGGGTGAATCAGTGTCTAAACCTTTTTAAAGTTAAAACAAGACTTTTAATTCTAATATCCTTTCTATTGACAATAGGTCTAAGTGATTGCATTGAGATCATTTTTTATAGCATTAACATTGTTCATTTTGACAACTTATCCCAATAATCCTCGTGAGAGTTATCTTGCAATTGAAAAAGAGATGACTGACATTGTTTATACACTTTATGATTGCCAGATTTCAATGCATACTTATGAGATACAAAACCAATTGTGCAATGGAATGACATGATAAGCATGAAACAACAAAGGGCTTTAGTTCAACAAAACAATTCTTGAGCTCTGAAACAAATGAATACATTTAAGCTTTTTTTGAATCTGAATATTTAACAATGATAAAACACTTATGCAAAACATTTTGATATGAAAATTTGCAGCAATGAAGGGACTAACATTCAACCAAGCTCAGACTGATAAGAACAACTAATCACAAAAAAATCATATTCATGAAGCATTATCACATCAAAGAAATTGAGACCATAAGACAAAGAATTTGCCGAGTGGAAAACCCTCTTGGGGTAGAAAAACTACTCCTAAACTCCCTTACTGGCTTAATTTCAAAAACCACTGCTCATAATGCTTTATAGGCTAATTTATGAGCACCAATCAAGGAGCACCAACCCCTCATTTAGAGACACCAATCTCAAGGAGCACCAACCCCTTATTTTGAAACACCAATTTCAAAGAGCACCAACCCCTTTTCAGTTTACACAATTACAATAACACAGAGGATCTCTTTATCTCACAAGAGCCTCTCAACTGAATATCCCTACAACCCTCAAGGTTATCAATTGGACCTTCAGAATTCTAGACATACTCAAATCTTAAGACAACTTGTGTTGTTCTTTTGTTTTAGATTTACAATCTCAGAGTAAAACATGTCTATCAGAATAAACCATACATCAATTTTGTAATCAATCTATCTCTTTATTTTTTTCAATACAATCAAAAAACATCTATGTATTATCCAATAACAGAGGTATATTCAATATGACAAACTTATGTTGAATTTGTGCTAGGTATAATTTCAGATTCAGAGAAGTGACCACACAAATAGATTTCTTATGATAGAATGAGCAAGAAAGTGTATATTAAGAAATGAATCTGAAACCATGACCACACAAAGAATCTGCACCAACAATACCATCTAAAAACAAAGATTATAGTAATGTTTGCACTAGAGAAATATTTTTCAAAGAGAAAATAAACAATAATACCCTTTTGGATCAGATTTCAAAAACCCTTGTTTAATTATTTAGTTGAATCTCCAATAAGATTAGTAATGGGTGGAGGAAGAGAAACAATAATATGATTTATTTAATCTTTCTTAATACTGAAAATACTGAAGAATATTTATGCACAAACTTGTAACCAAACCCATATCACCATGATAAAAACAATAATCAATAGATAATTGAATTTTTCAGACTACCCATTATGAGAAAAGTAAAGTAACCAAAAAAAATACATCATTTGATTTTAAACAAGAGATATTAACTAATGTTCCCTTTTGAATCTGATTTTTTTTTCAAAGCATAGGAGAATAATACCTGAATTAATGAACCTGAAAATATAAAACCAAAAACCATGAGATTTCGTACCGAATGATACCAACCCAACTAAGAGATGTTGTCACTTCTTCTCCCAGATTTGAGCTCGACTTGTAATCTTCCTTCCAAGCTCATGCCCTCTCCATACTAACTCTATCTTAACTTTCACAAAAGGAAAAGACATTTGTGAAACTAAAAACAACAATACAAAAATGATAGAGAAACGATTGACTCTCATTCTCCATGGTGGCAACAGAGGCTAGGGTTTCCACCCTTAGCAAAATGAAAACCAAAAAAAATGCTTGCCCTAATTTCATTTCACTTGGCTTTCAACGCATTTTCATGCGATGACTTTGAAAAGTCATAATAATATTTGAAGTCTAAAATGACTTAAGACAAAAACCATCATTTTACATATTTAGAAAATCCGATGTCAAAGCTCCATTATGCAGACACAGTTATCACCATGATAATTGTAAGACTTTAACAAAAATTCAATCACCTTAAAGATTAAAATATTAGTTTCCAAGAGTCAAAGTCTTGTCACTTTAAAGTTACTTAATTTAATGATTTCCACAAACTTGTTGTTGGCCATAGGACCCAAAATAATTAGCTTTTTCATAAGATCTTTTAAACATTTAGAGCCTAATTCATATATGAATTTATTCAAAGTCTATTATTATGTAATAAAGCCCGATTTCTTTGTACAGAAAAATGACTTCACATCACTTGAATTGTAAATGCAATACACCTTAGGAATGAACCATATCATATACCCATATCATTTTATTTAAAAAAAAATGTATGCGAATGGTTATCAATTGTAAGCCATGAACCATATCATATACCCATGCAAAGTTATCAACTGAAATATCAAACTCAAATTTCAAAGAGAGAATTGAAATAATTCCAACCCAATATGCCATGAAGGCAAATGAAAATTGTCAATGATGCTAGTGAACAATCCTGATGAGTATCAATGGAACCAAAAATCAACTGATAAAGAATGACTGAAACGATATACTTGATGTGCAATAAAGAAGGGGCAACCTATCAAAATGAAACCAACTATTCCATGATCAACTTATGATACCAGTGAACCAACCTAAATAGCCATGCCATATACCTTCATAAGCAAGATAACCTTTATCTGCACATGAAGCTCAACCTGATTAGTACCACGAGATGCAATCAATTTGAATGTAAACCAAAGAAATAATGCTATCCATAAAAAAGGTATTGAATGCCATAATATGAATAGAACAAGAGTAAGTTGTGCCTGAATCAAGTATCACAATGACAATACCAAAATGCCATAGCTGAACCAATGGAATGCCAAGACCACAGAGTCAAGATCAAAGTGCCATAATATCAAGTTTGACATCAAGAAAAAAATATCAACAAATACCTATCCCATTCCCCTCCTAATAAATTGGTCGCATTCCTGACTGGGGGCATGTCCTCAATCTATGTCTTCATTGGATCCTACACTTGCTATTAGAGGTCATTATATCAAAAAGACAAATAAATCAACTATTCCCAAAAAGAAAAAAAATCATAAAACATCAAAAATCCAAAAGAATCCAAACATGTCAAAAACAAAAAAACATCCCAATTAACTTTCAAAAATCCAGAAAATAAAGTCAAATTCAGACATGTTAGCCCAAGTCCAATCAAACTACGACGCCTTTATGTGTATAATGTAGGCAAGGCCATCAGTCGATGAGCCCTCAAGATACTAGGTTATTCCTTTAGGGTTTGTCGAATACAATCAATCATGAGTCTAATCAACAAAAAATAAAATTAATTCAAGTCATGTTGAAATACGAGGTCTATGTGCATTGTTACATAGGCAAAGCCATCTATCGATGAGTCCATGAGGCCCTAGGTCATTCCTTTAGGGTTTATTTAGTCAATCATAATAAATTAGACATTACCGTCAGGCATAAACAATCATCAAAACATCACACAAGTAACAAATCAACAAGAAAAACTAGTCAAAAAGTCTTCAAGTCAAATCAATCACTTTTCAAATTAGTCAAACATCAAATCAAACAAACACTCGTCATATAAAGGATGCATCCTTCCTGCATATCAGACATTGTCATTATATCAAACTCGTCATTCACCTTATATAGGTGGTTACATGATTGAAACCAACCTTGACATCTTATGCAACATGTTCCTCCTCTTGAAAGCAGGTTTTTTAAAACAATCAACCCGTTAGTCACCTAGTCAATTAAACATCAAAAAATAATTGTTGGCAAAAACTCTGAATGGTTGTTGACTTTGTTGGTCTATGTTGTCTTATCTTGATTTTTCTTTTGGTTCATGTTACTAGCCACCTCGAGGATGTCTCACAAAGGACTTAGAGGAGTGATGATGTCTCATGACCTTTTCTTTGACTTCTTTTTACGGATTGTCTTGGCAAAAATACTAGGGCAACCTTGCCCTTAGCATGAGTCAAGACACTCCTTGTCTACAACTGTTTGTTTTTTGCAAATGGATGACTTTACACACCTTGGTCTATTTCATACCATGGTTTTTATTGTCCATTTTTCATATTTTACTATACAATGATGATTAAATACAAAGCCTTGCATAGAAAAATATTCATCTTTAAGTTGTCTCCACTAACACCATGCTAACATCCACTTCCTTCACACTACCATTTCTTCTATCTACATCTTGATGGCATCCTGCAACACACAAAAACATCTTGCATACATAATCATGTTAGAAGCATTATAAAATTTATCATACTAGGCATCATCATATAGTTCATCCATATTGTATTGGAAAATACAAAAACATAGATCACATATATGCATTGCAACATCATCCTACATTCATATAGCATTACAATTTTGTAAATATCATCACATAATATACATATCTCATATTGCATCCATACATCATTAACATGGCATACATATTCACAATCATTGCATACATATATCCATAAACCATCATACATAAGATATATACATGTCATATTATCATCATAATCCATTATCATATGACATATACATGGCATTTGCATTTTATAAACATCAACATAAAATTACATTCATTAGTCATAATAAATATCAAATTGTATTTTGTATCCATAATTTATTAAGCATACATCATAATACATTCACATGACATTCATAACCATCACATAATATCCATAACATTGTAAAGGTAAATGTATTCATCTAACATCTAGGAATCATATAACATACATCAATCATCCATCATATTGCATCAACATATAACATCATTGTATAAAATGCATAAAAATCATTAAACATAATCATCCATCACATGATATCATAAATTCATACATATAAAACATAAGAATTCATATCATATAATCACTGCCAAAATCATATATCATATATATGACTCAAAAAGTGTCATAGTACAATATCAAGATGCATCCCAAAATTGGAGCTCACAGGCTTGATGGTCAAAAATATATGTGTGCATACAATGTCAATATATGCTCTTGTTTGAGCTTCCCTTATCCCCTGAAGGTGATGGTTGTCTATAATTTTGACGTGGTGACCTTGATGACCTATTCTCTGAGGCTGGCTTGTCATATGGACCTAATCGCCTGGGCCCTAAAACCCCACCACTGCTCTATGACCGTCGTCTATGTGACCTACCACTTTTCAAGGCCTTTGAGGCACTTTGTTCTCTCATCTCAGGTGGTACCTCGGCCTCATATAGGTCTCTATATTACTACTCCAGTCTTCTTGATCTCAAGAGCTCTATGGCCATATCTACACTAGACCCACTTCATGTAGCAATAAATTCTATGACCTGCTAATCATCCCTCTGCTGCTCCACCACTGCTACATCCCACTCTATCTTTGGGGAATCCCTCTCTATCCTCAATGCCCCCACCTCCACATCCAATGCCTCTATCTTGGTAATAATTGCATCTAACCATGCCTACAAATCGACTATCCTCTAATCCACCAAGCTATCTCCTCCTTTGATAGGTATATCCTCTAGTCCCTCCCCAACATCCACACCCATCACAATCCTCTCTTAGAGGATTCGCTCAGCCTATCCTTGTTGGAAACACAAGGGAAGAAAACTGAGAGGGGGGTGGGGGGGGTGAATCAGTTGTCATAAAATTTCAAAATTATTAATCCTATTAACCTTAATTCTCCGATCTGATTATTAACAGTGAAAGCATGAATCAACAACACATCATTAACACACATAACACCAAAAAAAATTGTGTGGAAAACTTGTTAGGGGAAAAACCACGACGGAGTTTAATCCACAAGTCATACCCTGTTAAAAGTATAAGAATAATATAAGAGGAATACACATGCATTCAGGCACACTGCCTAGAGCTCAATGTTCAAAGGAAGAGTCACTTTCTTACATAAAATATTCAGATTAAAACCATCTGAATAATTTGAACTAAGAAAGTAGCATCTACAAATTCCTGAGTATACTTTTGGTTAAGAACATGAACACTTCTTCACTTTCTTTCAATCTTCTTCACACTCTGCTCTACCTTCGAATGATCTGAAACTTATTCACACATAACACTCACACACTTCGCATCACACTTATCTCAAATGAGATAAACCATCACTTATATATATCTACAACAAGAAATTACATTGATTTATGTCAGCTTCAACAAAATAATAGAATGAATGGAAACTGTCAGCCCAAACATAGTAGAGACCCACAACAATATCCTCGAAAAAAAAATACCTTCAAAGATTCTTCCTTGAAGATCCACAATACGCTTCAAACACCTTTTCGACCATGAACATGAAAAAAATGAACGCACAAGAGAACATGTCAGATCGTGAGCACAATGATCAATGCGGACATGCAAAATGGATAGAAAATGATCTAGAAACCATGAGCACCACATGAACATACACAACAACTCAGATTACTAGAATCACATTTTCTTCTTCCATGAACACCACTTGTAGTAACACAATAGCTCTTAGAACACATAAACTTATAAATTCCTCAAATCTTCATGTGCACCTTTGAAACTTGTGGAGTACAAACTAGATAGGCTTGAAAACAAACCCTTTAATCTGCAACACCTCACTATCAACACAATGAATTTTCTACTATATTGATCTTCATTGCTTCACAGACAACTTGTAACATATTTATTGATTTTTTTTTAATATCCTTGACATATGTAGGACCATAAAGATATTTATGCTAATAGTGTTGACATCAATGAAAACCACAAATCAACAACTCAACCACAACATCCAATAATCTCCCCCTTTGGCATTAATGACAACACATGATGTGAAAAATACACCATCAACGCAACTAACTCTTCTTCCAAAAATCTCCCCTTTACGCATTGCTCTCATCCCCCTTAGTTCACACTATTCTATATTTTTCACATTAATCTTCTCCCCCTTTGAAATCAATGAAAAAGGTACACAATCTCTGCATGACATATCTAAATCATATGACTACTCCCCATAAGTAGCAGCCACCACAACATCAATCGAGATCAGGATATGACTATGAATGCATGAATCGACACAAAAAATATGCATCTTGGTTATGATTAGGAGGGGTAATCATCCCTAATTTCCCCTTGAGATACTCAAAATTATCTTTAAGCAAAGGCTTAGTAAACATATATGCAATATGTTCCTTAGTAAGCAATACTCCAATCTGACTTCCTTATCACTCACTTTATCTCTCAAAAAGTGGTACTTGATAGATATATGCTTTGTCTATGAATGCATCACCAAATTCTTAGATATGTTTATAGCACTTGAGTTGTCACAGAATATGGTAGTAGGTTCATCATACACAAATCTGATATCTTTCAGCATCTATTTCATCCACAAAACTTGAGTACAATTGTTAGCAACAACAATATATTATGCCTCTATAGTAGACAAGGAAATGAAGTTTTGCTTTTTGCTTAAACGTGAAATTAGTTTCTTTCCCAAGAAAAATGTGCCACCACTAGTAATTTTTTTTTCATTCACATCTCCTTCCCAATCAACATCAGTAAAGGCACTTAAATTAATATCATCTTTAAGATACCATAGGTCAAAATTAATTGTTCCCTTCAAGTATCTAAATTCTCTTCACAGTAGTCACATGAGATTCCTCAGGATCAACTTGAAATCTAGTAACAATGCACACAACACTCATGATATCAGGTCTAGTTTGAGTCAAATACAACAATCCACCAATCATTGATCTGTATCTAGTCTTATTTTCCTTTGGAGAATCATCATCTTGTGTCAACTTACATGAAATCACCATGGGTGTACCAAATGGTTTTGAATCTTCCATACCAAACTTCTTCAATAGTTCTCTGACATACTTGGACTGAGATATAAATATCCCTTCATCTACTTGAGTAATTTGCAATCCCAAAAATAATTTCAACTCTCCAATCATTGAAATCTCAAACTCATTCTACATCTCATTAGAAAACTTCATACACAAACCATCATCTCCTCCAAAAATGATATCATCAACAAAGACTTCCACAAAAAAATCTTTATCATCATCAATCTTGAAATATAGATTACTATCAGCAATACCTTTGTTAAATCCAAGCTTCATCAAGTACTTATCCAATCTGGCATACCAGGCTCTAGGGGCTTGTTTGAGTCTGTTAGAACCTTTCAATTAAAATCCTAAGCCTTCTTATCCATTTAAGCCCATATTTTCCTATATTTTCATAAAAAAATCTTCACTTTATTCCCTATCCATTTTATCATGCATTTCAAATCCTTACCGCTCCCTTAATATGCATTCCATGAGATTTTACTGCTTTACCATGGCCTCCCACAATGGGTTCGTGGTATAGCGGTGGCAGCTAAGGAGAAGGCACTATGTGTTTACCACCATACCATGCGTGGTCAATTCATTGACCGTGGTATCACGGTGGCGATGTGTTGACAACAGTCAATAGGGAAGTGGCGGTGTGCAAGCTGGTTACCATGCAACTGTGTGTAGTGAACATAGTCACCGCAGTATAGTGGTAGCAGTCAAGGAGCAGTTGGCAAGGAGATATTGTAGAACTATAGCCGTGAAAGCAGGTAACCGCAACAAGGTGGTGAATGGGAGGTAAACAACAAAGCGGCTAAGGCGGTACCGCTAGTGGTCAAGCCAGTGACCGCGATAGTGCGGTGGATAAGGATGGGCGGTGAGTTAACAATGGGGAGAATGGTTAGCGATTTGAAGAATAGCCACCGCAGTACCGTAGGAGGGTATGGAGGAGACCATGGTGGTGGCAATAAGAGGAGATGGAAGCTATGATAGTCAGTAGTGGGACCCATCAAATTCAAATCGGTAAAAGAAATAAGGAAATAAATGCAGCGATTAAAATGTCAAAGAAAAATCAAATGCTGAACTATATAGAGATATTTGATTTTACCGACAAGGCAATCAAACTAGATATTTTATTAAGGAATGTAAGTGGTTGCTACTAAAAATGAAGGGTCACGACCCTTGAAATGTAGTGTATAAATCTTTTGTAAAATTCAATTTCTAGGGGAGGGGAGAAACAGTTAGAATTTTCCCAAGAAGGGACTAGGGAAATGCAAAAAATGTACAGATCCTTCTTGAAATAGAGCAATGGAGATTAATGTTTCTAACTAGTCAAAACATTCCTATTTTTAATTGTTGTGTTGTAATAATATATATTTCTTATCTAAATTGTCTCCATTTTGAAGTCCTTTGTTATTTAAATCAATATATCAAGCATATGTTTGATTTATCAATGTGTATTTTATCTCTTTGTGTGATTTTCATTTGTTGGTGTCTGCAAGTCGGAATTAAATTCCTTCAAGTAAGTCATAGTAACTTAGGATTTCTTTTGGATTGTTGAAGTAGAATTTGGTAAGAAAACATTCTAGCCTCATTTATGCAAGTCATAAATAAATGAATCTTTATGCTAGTCATATTGTTTTATTTTTTGAAGTGCCTAACAATTTGAATTAAGACAGAGAGGGAAAAACACATAATTCATAGTATTTGACTCCATTGCCCATGTGGATAGAAGGCATTGATCTACCTCAACCCAGAGATCAGATTTCATACAATTAATATTTTCAAATCCTTTTATTTGTGTAGTAGGAGTAGGGGTAGTTTTAGTGTTTATGTTTGTCCACTTCCATTTTCCATTGTGGATAGATTGTTGCATCAAGAAACACATTTCAAAATATGCATCACTTTCATAGGTACAACCACCTAGGTCTTGCAGATCCTGAAGAGAAGAAGGTTCAATTGCATCAATTGGCCTTGTACATTGGCCAAAAGCGTTGTGAGAGCTTGGCAACCTCTCATGGTTCATACCTGGATTTTTGAGACCCAATAGTTTGGTGACTCTATTGGGGATTACTCGGGAAGTTTTCAGCCTTTCCATTTATAGAGTCAGCAAAGTTTTACATTTTTGGATATTCCATTGGGGCAAACCAAAACAATCTTTATCATTTTCCTACTTTTGGAAAATTAGGTGGCGACTCTGTTTTATTTGATAAATAATGCATGAATGTTGTGAAGCAGTAAAATTTTGTCAAGATGGTAGAAGAAGAGAGAAGACAACAATCAATTAGAGAGCTGAAGGAATTGAGACAACAAAGGTTAAAATTAGAACAAAATATGCTACAAGAAAACCAGTAATTGTTGCAATTGGGAGTCAAAGGTGCTCAAAGTAAATCACCAAATAGGTCATCATGAAGTCAGGATGAAGACAAAAATTCCAAGAGATATTGGACACCACAAGTGCCCCATGATGCAATTGAGAACTCTGGAAACAAAGGTAATGTACTTTATTCACAACAAAATACTTTTGATGATTATATTCAAATTGAAGAGAGAGGCAAAAATCTTGTGGATGCCTTTTTTGATATAAGAATATATAAGGGAGAATCTATGAGTTTTTTATACAATAAGATGGTATACATTTGTATGCAATTACCTCCTCATCTTAGGCCTATAAGATTCACATTTTCTGCACAATTCCTGAGAGCATCAGAGCCTGAATCACTTTATTGGTCAGAGTCAATAAAACAACATGCCTTTGATGTAGTAAATAAATTTATTGATTCCATTCTTGGGACAAGGTATATGGATAATGAATCTAACAGTGATATCATGGATGTTCAAACAATGCAACAAACAAAGGAAGCATGTGCTGCTAATAGTTCTAATGACTATTTTTCAGATTTAGAAGATGACAGAGACACACAATCTGGAGAGTATGTCAATAGTGTTTTAGAGGCTGCAATAGAAGAATATATCATGTTGTCCAATAGTGAAGATATGGAAGGTATATCTGGCATAATAGATTATGATCCAGATTGTGAGGATGAACTTGTGAATTTACAATAGGATGATTGTTGCAGTCCTTATGAAGATCAAGAAGTTGGAGAAATAGCAAGAGATTTGGGTGAAACATGTTCACTCAGCAGTGAGCAAGTTTTAGATTTATTGACTCTTGAATACCATAGATGTGCACATGAAGATGATTCCAAAGTTTTACCTCCAGATTACATTTTCTTTGACAGTGAAGATACTATGTGCAACAATTCAGATGACCCCATGAGCATTTTTCAGACTGGTGAAGAGATCTTTGAAGCTGATCAAGAATCCTTGTCTATCCAAGGAGAGGTATGTGATTTGAATGATTTTTTCCTACAAGAAAAGGATGTTGGTTTGCATGTTATTGATGATGAGTGTTCAGTATTTTTTGATTCAATTATGTGTGAGGATGATTGTATGGATCAAAGGTGTGTGTCAATGTAAATTGGTGATAGGAAAGAAATGGAAAATATTTTTGATTCAGCTGTTTCAGAAGATATTGATGAAATTGAATTTGTAGATTCCCAAGTGAAGCATTCGGGTTTTTAGGTCCCATTGCAACTACCAGATAATTCAGTAATATATGATAGTAAACAAGCCTATGAATGTTTTGTTGAAGGTAGTTACATTTTGTATGTTCAAGGTGGAAAAGGTTTTTCATATGATAATAGGAAATATGAAATGCAAAGTGATGAAATGAGTAAGAGTCAGATTGGACACCATGATTTTCTGAAGGTTTTCAATGGCAGTGCATGTTGTAGGGCAGGTGGAATGGATAGTTTTAAAAGAAACCTGATGAGCTCTATTCAGAATAAGGTCTATGAGAGAGGAAAGTGTAGGTTTTTCTTTTAGGTGGCCTCAGGCCATCCTTTGTGGTTTGATTTTTGAACCAAATGTGTAGAGGGTCAAGGATTGCCAGTGCATGGACAATTCTTAATAATCCTCTTTAAATTATTATTTCCATGCACAATAGTTTATAAAATTTTGAAGGGTCTGGGTTTGCTAGTACATGGACATTCTTAGGAACTCCCTTTTTGAAAGCTTTGATTTCTTTCCATGTACAGTAGATTAGGGTCACTTTCATCTTCCATTCTCCATGCTCCACTTTCCATCTTCCATCTCCTTCACTCTTTCATTCCCTCCATCCTCCATTGCCTTCATATTCTGGACCATTCATATCTTGGTCTGCTCTCCCAGTTGTATTTTGGATTCTTGCAGTGATTGCACAACCACTCATCCCCAATAGGAGTCACTGTTAGAACCAACATTTTTTCAATTAAAATCCTAAGCCTTCTTATCCATTTAATCCCATATTTTCCTATCTTTTCATAAAAAATTCTTCACTTTATTCCCTGTCCATTTTATCATGCATTTCAAATCCTTACCACTCCCTTAATATGCACTCCATAAGCTTTTACCACTTTACCGTGGCCTCCCACAATGGGATCATGATATAGCAGTGGCACCTAAGGAGCAGGCACTACGTGTTTACCGCCATACTGCGCGTGGTCAATTCATTGACCCCGGTATCACGGTGGCGGTGTGTTGATAAACAGTCAATAGGGAAGCGATGGTGTGCAAGATGGTTACCATGCAACCACGCGCAGTCGACATAGTCACCGCAGTATAGCGGTAGCACTCAAGGAGCGGTTGGCAAGGAGATATCGTGGTACCGTAGCCATCAAAGTAGGTAGCCGCGATGAGGCGATGAACGAGAGGTAAATAGTGAAATGGCTACTGCGATACCACTGGCAGTCAAGCCATTGATCGCGATAGCACAGTGGATAAGGATGGGCGGTGAGTTAACAACGGGGAGAACGGTTAGCGGTTTGAAGAACGACCACCGCAGTATAGCGGAAGGGTAAGGAGGAGACCATGGTGGTGGCAATAAGAGGAGATGGAAGTCATGACAGTTAGTGGTGGGACCCATCAAAGTCAAAGCGATAAAAGAAATAAGGAAATGCATGGAGCGATTAAAATGTCAAAGCAAAATCAAAGACGGGAAAAGTATTAAATTAAAATCAAATGTTGAACTATATAAAGATATTTGATTTTTCTGACAAGGCAATTAAATTAGATACTTTATTAAGGAATGCAAGCAGTTGCAGTTGAAAATGAAGGGTCATAACCCTTGAAATGTATTGTATAAATCTTTTGTAAAATTCAGTTGCTAGGGGATGGGAGAAACAGTTAGAATTTTCTCGAGAAGGGACTGGGGAAATGCTAAAAATGTACAGATCCTTCTTGAAACAGAGAAATGGAGATTCGAACTGGTGAAAAAATTCCTATTTTTAATTGTTGTGTTGCAATAATATATATTTATTATCTAAATTGTCTCCAATTTGAAGTCCTTTGTTATTTAAATCAATATATCAAGCATATGTTTGATTTGTCAAGGTGTATTTTATCTCTTTGTGTGATTTTCATTTTTTGGTGTGTGCAAGTCAAAATTAAATTCCTTCAAGTAAGTCATAGTAACTTAGGATTTCTTTTGGATTGTTGAAGTAGAATTTGGTAAGAAAACATTCCAGCCTCATTAATGCAAGTCATAAATAAATGAAGTTTTATGCCAGTCATATAGTTTCATTTTTTGAAGTGCCTAACAATTTGAATTAAGACAGAGAGGGAAAAACACATAATTCATAGTATTTGACTCCATTGCCCATGTGGATAGAAGGCACTGATCTCCCTCAACCCAGAGATCAGATTTCATACAATTAATAGTTTCAAATCCTTTCATTTGTGCAGTACGAGTAGGGGTAGTTTTAGCGTTTATGTGTGTCCACTTCCCTTTGCCACTGTGGATAGATTGTTGCATCAGGAAACACATTTCAAAATCTGCATCACTTTCATAGGTACACCCGCCTAAGTCTTGTAGAGCCTGAAGAGAAGAAGGTTCAATTGCATCAATTGGCCTTGTACATTGTCCAAAAGCGTTGTGAGAGCTTGGCAACCTCTCGTGGTTCAAACCTACGATTTTGAGACCCAACAAATTCCATAAAATTCTTTCTTCAACCGAAAAACCATATCTCCTTGATTAGTCAATTGAAATCCATCGAGTTTCTCAATAAATACCTCTTCTTCTATATAACCATTTAGAAATGCTGACTTGACATCCATTTGATAAAGTTTTTAGTTTTTGTAAGTAGCATAAGCAAGAAACAATCTCACAGCTTCAATTCTAGCAACATGAACAAAGTTTTCTTCAAAATCAATACCTTCCATCTAAGAGTATCCTTTACATACCAGTCTTGCTTTGATTCTGATAACTTCACCTTGTTTATTCAGTTTGTTTCTAAAAACCCATTTAGTTCCTATTACATTTTTGTCTTTAGGTCTAGGAACAAGAATCCATGTATTATTCTTCTCAATTTGTTGTAGTTATTCTTTCATAGCTTCAATCCAATGTTCATCTTTGCATGCTTCATTGACATTACTTGGCGCAACCTTTGAAATTAAGCAATATTCTTCTGCAACTCTTCTCCTAGTCTGGACACCTTTTTTCTTGTCTCCTATAATATGATTTTCTGATTGATTCAATCTCACATAACTTAGAATCTTAGATTTTTCTTGAATTTTAGGTTCTTGAGGTCTCTCTTTTGTACTTTCACCAGTCTCTTCTTCTTCTTGTTCTTCTTGATTCAATAGAACGATTTGAACTTGACATGAAGTCCGAATCTTGTGTGTATTGTCATTCTGATCATCAAAATCATATCCATGGGTTTTGGAGGGTTTAGTAATGTCTTCATCAACCTTAAAATTTTCACTTTCAACCATTTTCTTCAATCTCTTTTTGTAGCACCGGTAGGCCTTACTATTAGTGGAATAACCAAGAAAGATTCCTTCATCACTTCTAGCATCAAAATTTCCTAGATCTTCATCTCTCTTGAGATAGAATTTACCCCCAAAGATTTTGAAATATCTAACAGTAGGCTTATGACCAAACCATAGCTCAAAAGGAGTCTTACCAGTATTACCTTTTATTTTTACCCACTTAAGGATATAGACAACAGTACTCACAGCTTCTCTCCAATGCATATGAGGGACATTTCCTTCCAACATCATAGTTCTAGAATCATCTTGAACTGTCATGTTCTTCCTTTCCACAACTCCATTTTTTTTAGGGGTCCACGGTGCAAATAATTGTATCTTTATCCCATGTTCTTCACAAAAATAATTAAACTCACCGAAAGTAAATTCACCACCTCTATCTGATCTCAAACACTTAATCTTCAAACCTGTCTCTATCTCAATCTTAGTCTTAAAGATCTTGAACTTTTCTAGAGCTTCAGATTTCTCCCTTAAGAAAGTAACCCACATCATCCTAGAGTAATCATCAATAAGCAACATGAAGTACCTATAACCTTGTAGACTTTTGATTCTAGTAGGACCACACAAGTCAGTATGCACAAGATCCAACAATTCATTTGAATAATGTTGTTTGTTGTGAATTGAAATTCTAGTTTGTTTTCCTAGCTGACATTCCTTGCATATTGTATTAGTAGGCTTTACCAACTTAGGAAGATCTCTCACTGTCTATGATGAACTTATCTTGATAATATTGTCAAATTTTACATGACACATTCTTCTATGCCACAACCAACTTTCATCAACTTGAGCAAACAAAAAACTTTTACTACCAACATTCAGATGAAAGATGCTACCTTTTGTTTTAGTACCTGAAGCAATCACATTTCTAGAACTTCTCAGTATGCTACACTTTCCATCTTTGAATTGAAGATTATATCCCTTATCAGCCATCTGTCCAACACAAAAAAAATCATCAATATTATGTTTATCATCAAAAGAAAGACATCCTCTACCATGAATTATACCACCATTGTTATCACCAAATATTACAACACCACCACCATACTTCTCTAGGCTTATAAATTTACTCTTATCACCTATCATGTGATGTGAACATCCACTATCATTTACCCATTCATCTTTTTCTTCAACTCGAACAACTAGGGCTTTCTCCACATTTGTACAACTAGCAGATTCAGTAGACATGGAATTATTTTCTTTGATAGCAATAAACACAAACTCATCTTCAATTGCATTCCATTTGTCATATTCATCATCTGTCACACCTTCATCAGAAACATAGTAACACTTCATTTTGAAATTTAGGCTTGTAAGGTCTTGGCTTAGGAACTCTTTCTGGACACCTTGATGCAAAATGACCTATCTTGTTGCAAGAAAAATATTTAATTGGAAACTTTCCTTTATACTTACCTTCTCCTTTGGCTTCCCTTTTGATAATAAGTGCTTCAAGCTCATTCATTTATTTTTCTTCTTCTTCAATTTGTCTTGTTTCTTCTTCATATCTGAATACCTTTCTAGAAGAACTTTCACCCAGATCATGTCTTTGCATGTCTCTCCTGGAAGTAGTAGCTTTGAATGAATATTTTGTCTTATGAAGGGCATCATTGAATTCACTCAACTCAAAAGTATTAATTTTACCAATGAACATATCTTTGGTTATATTTTTCACAGTTCAGAGCTCTTCAATGGTTGTAGCTTTAATTTTGTATACATCTGACAAAGATCTAAGCAGTTTAGCAGCAATATCTTGTTCACCCACATGTCCACCAACACATCTGAGACCACACACAAGTTCAATCACTCTTTGCATGTAAGTAACAATGTTCTCACCATTTCCCATCTTCAATAGTTCATATTTTTCTTTTAGACATTGTAGCTTGGCCAACTTCACATTAGCATCACCTTCATATAAAGTTTACAACTTTTTCCATATCTCATAAGTAGTTTTTAGATCCATAACATTTGTCATCTCAGAATCGATCAAAACACTCAACAATGCTTCCTTAGCCCTGATGTTATATTCAACATCCCTAATCTCAACAGTAGTAGTAGGACCATTTGGAGGGATAATATACCTATTGCATGTAATGTGGCAGTAGGATTCACCAATGCATCTTAGATAACACTCCATTCGAGTCTTCCACAAAGAATAGTTTGTTCCATCAAATCTCGGACTATCCTTCTTGTATGTCGCCATCTTGGATCGCCTTAAGCTATTAAAATTCTTCCAAGGAACCTACTCTAATACCAATTGTTGGCAACACAAGGGCAGACAACTGAGAGGGGGGGTGAATTAGTTGTCACATAATTTCAAACTTATTAATCACATTAACCTTAATTCCCAGATCTAATTATTAATATTGAAAGTATGAATCAAAAACACATCAACAACACACATAACACCAATATTTTTTGCATGGAAAACCTGTTAGGGTAAAAACCATGATGGAGGTTAATCCACAAGTTATACCATGTTAAAAGTATAAGAATAATATAAGAGGAATTCACATACATTCAGGCGCACTGCCTAGAGCTCACTGCTCAAAGGAAGACTCACTATCTTACAAAAAATATTCAAATTAAAACCATCTGAAGAATTTGAACTGAGAAAGTAGCATCTGCAAATGCCTGAGTATAGTTTTGGTTAAGCACATGAACACTTCTTCACTTTCTTTCACTCTTCTTCACACTCTGCTTTTCCTTCGAATGATCTAAACCTTATGTACACATAGCACTCTCACACTTTGCATCAAACTTGTCTCAAATGAGATAAACAGTCACTTATATATATATCCGCAACAAGAAATTGCATTTATTTATGTCAGCTTCAACACAAT
This sequence comes from Sequoiadendron giganteum, assembly GCA_007115665.2. Classification (NCBI taxonomy): domain Eukaryota; kingdom Viridiplantae; phylum Streptophyta; class Pinopsida; order Cupressales; family Cupressaceae; genus Sequoiadendron; species Sequoiadendron giganteum. The sequence goes on along the minus strand of CM021105.1, from coordinate 367,539,895 downwards.
AATAGAATGAATGCAAATTGTCAACCCAAAACAATAAATATTATCAATGCGCATCAACCAAAGTTGGCCACAACATAGTAGAGACCCAAAAAAATATCCTCAAACAAAAAACACCTTCAAATATTCTTCCTTGAAGATCCACAACATGCTTCAAACACCTTATCGTCCAAGAACATGAAAAACATGAACACGTAAGAGAAGATCTCATATCGCGAGCACAATGATCAATGCAGAGACACAAAACAGATAGAACATGATCTGGATACATCCACAAACACCACAGGAACATACACAACAACTAAGATTACCAGAATCACATTGTCTTCCTCCATGAACACCACTTGCAATAACAAAATAGTTGTCATAACACATAAAATTATAACTTCCTCAAATCTTCATGTGCACCTCTAAAACTTACAGAGTAGAAACTAGATAGGCTTGAAAACAAACCCTTTAATCCATAACACCTCACTATCAACACAATGATTTTTCTACTATAATGATCACTGCTTCACAAACAACCTGTAACATATTTATTACAATTTCTCAATATCCTCGACATATGTAGTCATAAATATATTTATGCTAATAGTGTTGACATCAGTGACAACCACATATTAGCAACTCAACCACAACATCCAACACTCCCATATCCTCCTCCTCCTAACACTCCTCCACCTCTGCCTCCTGCATCGCCATATCATGTTGCCCATCCTTGAGAAGTGGCACATCATTCTATCGATGCTCCTCGTCAACCCTCTCCCCCTCAGTCCTCTCCTCCTCACCCTCATCCTTGATTGGTGATAACAATCTCACCACTCGCTAGATCTTCTCTCCCTCCTCTATCAAGCTCTACCTCCTCCTCTCCCTCCATCACCCTATCCTCCATCTCCTTGTCCTCCATCACCTCTACCTCCTTGATCTCCTCTATGGCCTCTTGGGCCACTACCTCTATGCTCTACTGACACCAACTAATCAGGATTTATATAAGGCTCCGGTCTATGGGTAGCCCACCATGATTCATAATCTGCTAGAGTACTTAGATCTTCCTCACCACCCCTCCATCCTCACTACACTGGTTATAGTGCATCTATGACTTGGTCACCACTTGTATCATCTGACCCCTTGGTTATACCTCACATGATGATCGCAAAAACTTTGTTGTCCCCTAAGGCACATCCTACGCCTCTCCAAACTATCTCACCCAATCTGGTAGATATTTCTCTATAATTTTTGAGACTGGATGATTCATCCAATCAGAAACCTAGCTTGTCTACACCATGGTAAATTCTAGTCTTCATCTACCCATTATTGGAAATTCTTATATGGCCTCCATACAAAGCTCACAAGTACCCTGTGTCCCCAATATGAGTCTGAGTCACAACCCCTCCATACAAGTAAACATATGGAATGCAATCTCCCAACTGCCTGTCGATTGGAGGGTGGAACACAATGATGTTCTCCCATTCCCACACCATCAATAAGGTCATGCCACAACTCATAGACTGATCATCGTGATACATAATGTCATGTAACTGAAATTATAACATCACCAAAAATAAGGGGCCCCATGCATAGACTATCCCATGTAGCATCATCAGCATCAACATCTCCCCCCATCCGAAGGGAAATCTATGGTCTTTATGATCCTAAATAATGAATCTAGCAATCAAAGTACATAGAATGCAATTATATCTCTACATCAACATAACATTACATTCATTAGTCATAATAAACATTATATTGTATTTTTCATCCATAATTCATTAAGCATACATCATTATACATTCACATGACATGCATAATCATCACATAATATCCCTAACATCATAAAGGTAAATGTATTCATCTAAAATCTAGGAATCATATAACATACATCATCCATCACATGAGATCATAAATTCATACATATAAAACATAAGAATGCACATCATATAATCTCCGCTAAAATCATATATCATATATATCACTCAAAAAGTGTCATAGTACAATATCAAGATGCATCCCAAAACTAGAGCTCATAGGCTCAATCGTCAAAAATATATATGTCCATACAATTTCAATATATTGTGTAGCCTGAGCTTCCCTGATCCCTTGAAGGTGATGGTTGTGGTGATGGGTTTCTATCCTCTCAGCGTGGTGACCTTGATGACCTGTTCTCTGAGGGCGGCTTGTCATATGGACCTAATCGTCTGGGCCCTAAAACCTCTCCACTACTTTTTGATCGTCAGCTATGTGACCTACGACTTCTCAAGGCCTCTAAGGCACTTGGTGCTCTCCTCTCAGATGGTACCATGGCCTCATATAGGTCCCTATAATACTATTCCCATCTTCTTTATCACAAAATCTCTCTGGCCATATCTGCACTAGACCCATTGCATGTAGCAATAAAGTCTATGACCCACTGATCAACCCTTTTTTTCCCCACCACTACTACATCTCGCTCTATCCTCAAGGCATCCCTCTCTATCCTCAATTCCCCCACCTCCACCTCCAATGAATTTATCCTGGAAATGGTTGCATCTAAACATGCCTGTAGATAGGCTATCCTCTAATCCACTAAGCCATCTCCTCCTTTGATAGGAATCTCCTCTAGTCCCTCCCCAACATCCACACCCATCACAATCCTCTCTCGGAGGATCCACTTAGCCTCTCCCATAACCTCCTCCTCCTATCTCTCCTCCTCCTTGACCTTTGCCTCCTCCATTTCCACACCATGATGCCCAAGCTTGAGAAGTGGCATATCATCATGTCGATGCTCCTCCTCAAATCTCTCCCCCTCAACCCTCTCCTCCTCACCCTCCTCTCTGATTAGTGATACTAGTCTCACCACTTGTTATCTCCTCTCCCTCCTCTATCAAGCTCTACCTACTCCTCTCCCTCCATCACCTTGTCCTCCATCTCCTCATCCTCCATCACCTCATCCTCTGCGATCTCCTCTATGGCCTCGTGGGCCACTACCTTGACGCTCTATTGGCACCAACTAATTGAGATTTGTATAAGGCCTCGATCTATGGGTAGCCCACCATGCTTCATAATTTGTTGGAGTACTTAGATCTTCCACACCACCCCTCCACCCCCACTACACTGGGTATAGTGCATCTATAACTTGGTCACCACTCGTATCATCTGACCCCATGGTTGCACCTCACAAGATGATCACACGAACTTTGTTATTCCCAAAGGCACATCTTACGCCTCTCCAAACTATCTCCTCACCTAATCTGGGAGATACTGCTTTATAATATGTTGAGACTGGATGATTCATCCAATGAAAAACTTAGATTTTCTACACCATGGTAAATGCTATTCTTCATTTTCCCACTATTGGAAATCCGTGTATGGCCTCCATATGAAGCTCACAAGTAAATCGATCCCATTCCACCAATAACCTATGTCCCCAACATGATTCTAAGTCACAACCCCTCCAATTGGAGGGTGGAACACAACGATGTTCTCCCATGCCCACACCATCAATAAGGTCATGCCAGAACTCATAGATTGATAATCACAATATGCAATGTCATGTAACTAAAAGTATATCATCACCAAAAAATAGGGGCCCCATGCATAGACTATCCCATGCCGCATCATCCTCGCCAGTTCCTCCCCCCATCCAATGACAAATCCATGGCCTCTATGATCCTAAATAATGACTGTAGCAATCGCAATACATATAATGCAATTGTATCTCTCATACCACTTCACCAGACACTCCCATCGAATCTCATATCCCTCCACACTGAACTCCACCACCTCCTCATACTCATAATGGTCCTCGAAATCTCGATATCCTCACTTTGATTTATACGTAACCCACTCTCCTCAGATTGGTAGCCTCAATATCATGTAGACATCCTCTAGAGTCACAATCGCCTCTCATGTCGGGAGGTGGAATTAACATGTCTCAAAATGCTACCTCTATAATTACAGTCAACAATCCCCTATTTTCCCTGATGATGGATATGTAGGTCACATGGTACAACCCAAGATGAATCATCTAACGCTTCTCAACATCAGATAAATGATCTCAAATTTGAAGTGTGGATGGTCGTGACTCTTGTGTATAGATCTAGGTAAGCACAACCTATGGTCACAAGAAAAAATCATTGCATCAATCCAAAACCCTAGTTAAACCTATTAGACTCACATTGCACAATAAATTTCATCCTAAATTGGGGCAAATTTTTAACCAGTCAGTTGTGTCATTCTAATTAGCACATGCATCACACAAATCAAATGCATCATCTTTTCTGCATGTGTTGCAAAATCGCACTTGTCTCGCATGCCTTAGAAAATGTGTCACCAGGGTCACGATAAACCCCCAATCAATTGTGTATCACTTTTGCACATGCATCATTTCCCTTGGCACATGTGGCTTGATTTTTTGAATGCATCATTCTTGCCTGCAAGTGGGATGTAGGAAGCGAATGTGACACACTTTACAGTTATGCCACACTGCATTTGTTTGACACCCTAACTATAGTTGCGGTGCATTGTGATAATTGTAGAAAACTATCCTCACTTGTGTCACACATGATGGAAGTTGCAGTGAACAACGTTCACTGCATTTGCTTGCTAGATTTTTAAGCCCTAAATCTATAGAAAAATGACAAAATCATGTAGTGGGTTTGATGTACTCACCGGGTCCTTTGAGACCTCTAGTTGTTTGAAGGTGTGAACTCAAAATCCACGGTGCTCGATGTGAGGAATGGGTGACATCTTGGTAGCAGATCACTATCAGAGCTCTCCAATCTCCAAATTTAAAATGCACAAATGAGCCAATTTACCACTCAAATTTCTATTTATAGCTCCTCAATTTTAGGGTTTGCACTAGGGTTTGTATTGGTTTCACTTTATGAGAGGTCTGAAACATTGTTTTCACTACCTCGAATGTCTTGAAAGTCAAATCTTTTGTTACCAACACATTCTTGACTGCTAATTTAGCTTATAAAAACAATTTTCAATTTTTTTGAAAAATTTGTGAGGGGGCATAAGTCCACCTTGTTTGCACTGGGGCATGTTTTGACTAAAATTCTTTGACACAACACAATAAATTGCATTGTATCAAAGAGGGGAAAAATTTAGACACTAAAAATTGTCTTAGGCTTGCGAACTCTATTTTCCTCATCACTTTCCCTTTTCGTCCTCAATAATTAAATAATTTTTATTATTTGGCTATTGTCTAATGTCATAATTCCTCTATTAATTAAATGATTTTAATTATTTAATTAATTAATTTCTTTACTTTTATTCTTCTTTTGATTAATTAAATAAATTATATTTATTTAATTACGACACTAATGTCCTTGCCCTCTATAATTAAATAAATTTTATTTATCTAATTGGTTACTAATTTGTCATTTTCTTTCCACTTTAAATTAATTTATTTTATTTAATTAAAAAGTCAACCTGTCACATGTCTTCTATAACTTAATAAAATTTTCATTATTTAATTATTCACTTTCGCTCTCAAATTAAATAATTTTATAATTGTTTTAAGTCTCTCCTACAACCTCTTTTTTTGTCCCAACCTCATTATCCATGTCAATCTTATCTCTTCGCATCTCATTCAATTTCCACCCTTGATTGAATTATTTTATAATTCAATCTTAGCCATTCATCCTTATCATTTCCCTAATTTTTCCATAACCCTATTTCATACTACAACTTTCATTCTTGGCCATTGATTGACATATCTTATTGAAATTTAATCTTAGCCCTTCATTCACATTTGTCTTTCTATAAAAGGCACCTATCATTGTCATTTCTACCTATCTATTTTATGCACAAGTACATGTTGTTTAAGGAGACAACTACTATCTTCAATATTTTTCTATCATAGACATTAGGCTACTATTGCGTACTCAAATATGAGGGAATCAAGCATATTCAAGCAAAATGGAGAAGGACAATGGAGATCAAGCAACCATGGCATAGGTAATATTTACTTTATGTTTATGTTTTTAAGTTGAATTGTACTCTATTGTTGGTTTAGGACTTTATGGTTTTAGTTTTGATGCTTTATTACCTTAACCTAATTTTTACCCTAGATTATAGGTACATATATAAACAAAGAAAGAGAAATGTCCTATGCAAAATCTCTCTACTTGAGGAAACATCCTTGCATTAAGATATGTTGTAAGTTGTAAAATTCTTCATGATGATTTAAAATTTTGATAGGAAGGACTAATCACACCCATAGTTTACAAAAATCCCACCACCACATTTGATTCTCTATACACCTGCCTAATCAAATGCTCATTTAGTTGATCAAGAATAGAACAAATTGCATTCACCCTTTTTTTTAGTTTTCAATCATGCACTTTCCATTTAGTTGATTAAGAATTTATTTTTTTAAGTTTTCAATTATGCACTTTTTTCACTTTGATTGTGTTGATATAGATCATGGAATCTCCTTCGATGTCTACACTATCAATCTTGTTTGAAAGGTATAAGTTTGAAATTTCAAATAAAGCTTTTGATTCTTCTTTATTGTTTTTATCAAAAGAAATGTTTTTTGAAGACGTTCAAGTGAGGATTCTCATCTTCTTTCTAATTATGCAACCTACATCAAAAGATTATACTAATTAGATTATGTCATTAAGTAATATATAGTTATATATAATACTTAGACCATGCTCAATTGGAGAGATTAAGGACTAAATTTATCGTAGGCCTTATTTTTATTTATGTAATTATTATTTATTTTACCATATTAACTTATTAGAATTCAAATATTATAATTATATATTAATTATCAAATATTTAGTTAACTTTTGCAAGGATGAAAATTGTATACCTTATATTTTTCACCTCCATTTTTAATTTAGTTTGACCCATTTATTTTTTAATGTAATGAATAGTGTACTAGTGGTATATTTATACATGAATTTTAAAAACTACATGAACCCATCTTCACACATACCAAGAGTTTAGAACTAATTTATATAATGATATTGGCTTCTTTTGTAGAACGAATATTAATTTGGTTTAAATCTATTTGAATATATTTAATTCCAAATTTTTCAAATATAACACTATTTATGGGCCCAAGGCAACCATTTTTAACTAGTTATTATTTTTTCCTTGATCATAAAATGTTTAAAATTGTAGCTAGGATGTTATATAGAACATGAAAAACCATAACTTATTATTATCGTCTAGTTTCCAGGAGTGATTGAGAATATTTAGCTCTTAGGTCAACAAACATCAAGGAATAATATTATGAAATTAGAATTTGCGCATTTAGACATTCATGATTTTTTGGTGTCTTTGATCATTGTTTAAAAACTATTAAATTAAATCCAAAGGTTTTACTAAGAACAATATCCTAATATAGTGGGCTCCTAAATTTGTTCATTAACATCACTAGTTTGAGACATAGGTGTAAATGCCAAGGTAAACACAAATATGTGTGAATGGGTGTAAACACCAAATCAACAAGAGGGTTGGATCAAATCACCCGAAAACCTAATGATTCAATTAGACCCATTACCAATGAAGTGATTAGTTATGATCAAATGAAAGTGACCAAGAAACAAGAACATAAATCAAATTAAGTTTACTTTTACCTTGGCCAAAGATGCAAATCTTTACTTCATTGTCAAAATATGTGAGATTGGGCCTTATGATATGTGGATTACTCATACTTGGCATAACCCATTTGTGCAAAGGAAAGATCAATGATGTGTTATGGAAGCTTGAATCAAATTTTTGAGGAGATGAATGATTAAAGAATGCTTAGTTCATAGATTTCTAAGAGGTGTGATCAACAATGGGAGATGAAAGATTAGATCAACAATTGAGGATGAATGAGAGATCAAGAGGTCATGTAGTTAAAGAATAAGTGGAGTTAACTGAAGTTCCTTCCTTATTTTTAGGAGATATATTATTGAATGAAAGATATTTGGAATTTGGAATAATCAAGAAAGAATATTATATTTTGAGAAAATTGGAGGAATGTGCAACTAAATAAATTAAAAAATTTATTTGATCTTGTAAGAATAATTATTTAATTATGGGAGATAAGAAAGAATACATGATATTTAATTAAATGATTAAAAATTATTTAATTATGTGCATGAGAGGAAAATGTGAAATTAGTTAAATAATTAAAATTATTTAATTAAAGTGGATGAGAAAAAATATTTAATTAAAGGCGATGAAGGAAAAAATGATGAAATAGTTAAATATTTAAAATTATTTAACTAATGGAGGAAAAATATTAGTTTAATCAAATAATCGAAAATTATAAAATTAAAAGTGATGAAAGGGGGTGATGAGTGATAATGAATGAAAATGATGAATTATAAGAATGTGCGATGATGACAATACTGTGTTTAGATATTTTTAGGTGTCTACAATATGAAGTCTTAAGATAATCGAATTGATTCCATAGAGCAAGGATGAATATGATTTTCAAAGATCAAATATGTAGATAAAAATAACCTAGATTTTTGTGGTGTGGAAATAGCCTAGGTGAATAGGTATTGAACTTAGTGGTATTATTTCATTCATATCAAAAAAAAATGAGCATTGAAATAAGCTTAAAATATAAAGTATCATCTGACAAAAAAGTTCAATGCCAAAACTAAAGCTAAGTAAATTAATTTTGTTTATTAATTTAGTTGAACAAGGTATGTGTAGGGAAATGGGAGAGCAAAAATGGGTCATAAGTGCCATTGTTTCTTGAAATTAAGAAAGACCGATTTTGGATGAGAAATTGAAGATATTTACACTCAAAATTTGAAGACACAACAAGAACAAGAGTCATAGTGCTTTAAATCTATTTTCTAAACTACTTTTTTTTAAAATGTGGAGATTAAGGGGTTCAAATAATCTAGGTGGTAGGGTTTGATATGTAATTTTTGTACAAAGAAAGCAGATATCAACTAGGCTACATATCACTTATCAAAGTTTAAAATCTATATGTATTAAGCTATATTTTATTAATATATCTACCGGCTTATGGCCTCTTGCTAAAAAAAGGGGGTTCAAATAACAAAAAACCAAAGCATTTGGTATGGCCCCTCTAAAATATTAATTTTTTTAGTATTTAAAAATTACTTTAGTGAAAAATTAGCTATCACCATGTAGTATATGCTTGATTTTTTTGCTAAGTTTTTAACAAATATATAGTTTTACTAATTTTCAAAGTGGGCACATCCTAAAAAATAAAAAATTGAGCATGCACCCCCTAGTTTTTGGAAATTAATTAAAAATAATTTTTTGACTGTGTATAGAATAGAGTCTAGTTTCTAAACATATAATTTGTTTCAAATTTTGATGAATGGCTAAAAAATGAAGTCAAAAATACCATAAATAGGTTGTTGAAAAAAAACTGAAGACACTAGCAAAATAAATTAATGATCAAAACCTTAACATATTTGAAATGTGAAAAAATACATGGTTAGAAAGCTAAGAGAGAGCTTAATGTTACTATGGTATTTTTAACTTGACACTGAAATAAGTGCAAATCTAATGGACATCACACTCAAGATTATATTAGTTTTTGAAAAATTATTAATTTAAACATGTCTATGGACATTACATGTTATCCCAACCCTTTGGGTTGGAAATTTCCAAAGTAGACAATAATGTTAGCATGTTATAACATGCTCGTATTATAACATGAGCATGCTATAATATGCTCATGTTTTTGTGATTTACAAAAATATCTCCCTCACCCTCCCTCCCTTTCTCTTCACCTCTCCCTCTCCCTCTCTCTCTCTCTTTGTCCCTCTTTAGACCTCTCTCTCTCCTTCCCTCTCTACTCTCTATCTCACCTCCCTCTCCCCCTCTCTCTCTCTCTCTCTCTCTCTCTCTCTCTCTCTCTCTATCTCCTCTATCTCTCTCTACCTCTCCTCCCTCCCCCTCCTTCCCCCTCTCTCTCTATCTCTCTCACTACCTCAATCCCTCCTCCTCTATACTTCTATCTCACCTCTATCTCCCCTCTCTCCTCTCCCTCCCTCCCCCCCTCCTTCCCCCTCTCTCTCTAACGCTCTCTTCTCTCTATTGGAATTCTTAATGTAAGTTTTAACATGAGCACATTTCTTATAATCACACAAAAATGGTAGAAAGGCAAGGGGATCTCATGATTTAGGATCCACATGCTCTTTTTTTTTCAAAATCTATGTTTTATCTAACATAGAAACACACTTTTCATGGTGTTGAAAAATATCAATCATTGTTTAACAATTCCACCACCTTTTTTTTTTGTCAATGTAGAAGAACTAAATTGCATGGTTTTAGGTTGAATTTGATTCTATGAACTAATATTTTCATGTTCCAAGTGTTGTATGTTAATTATCATATTTTTTGTTTGAATTTGATGATATATAATCATCATTTTCGTATTTTGTACTAATTTTATTAGATTGATGTAGAATTGAACATTGAATACCAAGGAAGTTGGAAAAAAAGCCCAAATTTTAGAGTAGTGTGAAGCAAAAATTGAAAAAGATAATATTGTGTAATTGGTGAAAATGAATCATGGAGTTTAAGGTATGCTCTCTTTGTATTTATACCTTTTTTCATGCAAACTTGTCAACATAGTTCATGTGCTACATATCATAGTGTAATTCACTTCATTTTTTTGAGTATGGTGGCTCTAGGAACATTCACCACAAGAAAATTCACTGCCAATAATTCATTGTAGGAAAATTCAATGCCATGAAAAATTCACCTCAAGGAAAATTCACCACCAGCAATTCACCACCACAAAAAATTAATTGCAGTAACATTTTTTAATATGTATTTCCAAAACTTTGAATTTTTTTTTTGCAAAAGAATAATTTTATTTATGATAATAAAAATGTAGTTTAAATTATTCTTTTGCAAGAAAAAAATTCAATGTTTTGGAAATATATGTTAAATTTTTTTAATATGATTATTTTTTCGTGGCAGTGAATTGCTGGTGGTGAATTTTCCTTGAGGTGAATTTTTCATGGTGGTGAATTGTTGGTGGTGAAATTTATGGTGGTGAATTTTCCATACATCTTTCTCCACACCTTTCCTAACTATGTGTAGGGGTAGCCTTTTCATCTTGGTTGTATTTTATTTTCATATGTCTTTTTCCTCTACTAAATCCACCTCCACCTTTTTCCGTTCCTTGTAGCATCCTTTATAGTTATAAAGAGCCTCATAATTTACATGTAATGATTTTATTTCATGATTAATACTTGAGATCTAAGAGACTTATGAAATTCCTAGATGATTTGAGATTTCCATAATAGACATCTAATCTTTCTTATGGTAGTATTAAGAGACTTATGATAGCCCAAAGAGACCTATGAAAACCCTAAAAGACTTATGAAAATTTTAAGAGACCTATGATAGTCCTAGAGGTTTTTAGGTCCACATAATAAACTTCTCATATTGCTTATGACAGTCTCAAGAGAATCGTGATATTCTTAAGAGACCTCTGACAGTGCTAAGATATCTACATTCTTCTCTATCTTGTACGTATCCTTTTCATATCACTTTGATACTAATTTTATTGTGATACTTTTTTATCTCAAAGACACCCAATGATTTATATAGCAAGTTTTACATTCTAATTTAATTTTTTTCTCATAATTTTATGATTTTATGATCATGAATTGTGTATGTAACATGAGGGGGATGATCTTTATATCTTATTCATATGATACATACAAAATTCAACATCATTCCAAGGAAATTATTTAATACTCTAGCATTGGGTGAGCATGAAGCTAAGAATTTGAAGAAATGAGAAAGAATTAAGCTACTTCATGAAAGTAAGAAATTGAAATCCATACAAGAAGACATATCATCATTTCCAATTGAATAAAAATATGAAGCATCCATTCAAGTAACAACAGAAAATAATTTGGAGAAAGAAAGGCAACAAATGCAAAACCTTGGTGCAATGAGGAATTTGAATCCTGGAGTTAAGTTACATCACGTCTTTCACATATCAAGTTGGAATTACACAATCTTTCACATCTCAAGTTGGAGGCATGCCATATTTCACATATCAAGTTGAAGGTACACCATACTTCACATCTCAAGTTGAATGATTTTCATCTTTAACATATCAAGTTAGAGGCATGTCATCTTTCACATCTCAAGTTAGAGGTATGTCATTTTTCATATTTCAAGTTGAAGGTACGCCATATTTTCCATCTCAAGTTGAAGGTACACCATCTTTTCCATCTCAAGTTGAAGGTATGCCAGCTTTCCCATCTCCATTCAATATTGAATAAATTCCAAATAATGAGCCAAGTTTACCATTAAGAACATCTTATATAATTTTGTATAGAAAGCCTAAGTTTTTAAATTGATATTTATGAAAATATTTTAAAGCCAATGGTTCATAAGATTCCTAAATGTACGTATTGAATATATGTGAATAAAATATAGGAATTATTTTTTGAAAAGTTAAATGAAACTAGAAGATTTCAATTATTTGTTGAAATGATGAGAAATCTTAAATTTAGACCCATAATGAAGATTCTTGGTCTAAGAACATTAAATGATTCAAGTGAAAAATCTATTGTAAAATATATAATGAATGCATATGAAAGTGTGGGTTCTACCTCACATGCCAAAGATATCAATGTCGCTTGACATGTAATTACATCAACTATAGTAAGTAATCAAACATAGATTGCTCACCTAATAAGAAAAATAAGTCAAGCACTAAAAATAAGTAGAAAAACACTAATGAGAGTCATTGGGAGGTGTCAAAGAGTTGAGGACCCAAACAAAAATGAATTATGGAAATTCTCTAGTAGACTCCCATGGAAACATAAAATTATTGTTCAAGCCTTAAAATCCATAATTCAAGAATTTTGGAAAAATAACACAAGAGTATCACCTAATCCTAAAGATGTAAAAAAGAGAACTAGTTGTGTAGATTTGCATAGTAATGAGGTTTTACAAGAGTATATGATACATGCTCCACCTAGATCTCCAAGATATTTCATTTTGAACATTTTATGTGAAAAAGTGGATGGTCAATTATCCTACAAGAAAGCATGCTTGCATGAAATGCGTGATAGTTGTGGTAAGTTGTAACATTTGACAATTTGTGTATATATGGAGAAAAAACATGTGTAATTATAAATGAATAAGTAATTTTTGAAAAATATAATTTAGTGGCATATAGTATAAAATATGGTAGAGAAAAAAAAAGGTTTGAATTGGTGAGTGAATTGACGGTGTATCATTTTATGTCTATTTTTTGAGAGAATATAATGTATGAGTATGAAAGGAATATCCATAGAGTTTGATCATTTGAATCACAATTCTAGTTATGGAAGTACACATTTCCACTTGGCACCATCATTTCAGTTGTAGAATTTGTAGAGAACTATACATTACAACCATGAAATGAAGTTCAATCACAATACTAAAAATCCACTCATATATCTATATTTGTCCATATATTTTTTATTCATGCACTTGATATGATAGAGGAAGACATGAAAATATTGTTTAGAGTATCTTTTTTATATCAATGATGATCATATAGATTCTACAAAGTTTGTGAAAGTTTTATTTTAGATGTTCTACTGTGATTTGGATAGTAAGAGCACGTCATATGGTTAGATATTGTGTATTAGAATTAAAGAGGTCATGGATGTTCTATTAGTTGAGTAGGATGCATAAGATTGTTGGTGATCAACATATATGAAATTTATTTAAAGTCAACCATGGAAAGGGGGAGCATGATGGTGCAGGAGCATGTATTAAAGAGTCTTATCACAAGAAGAGTTGAAGTACAAAGATGTAATGATAAGTGGGCAGATGCATCATCTATTGTCGAATAATGTAATGCTACAATGGGTCCACGTGATGAAGGTAATTATATATTTTGTATATTTTTTTGGTTGGTAGATGATACTAACATTACAAAATATGAGGATTGTTATACATTGATAGGATCAAGTGAGCTCCACTCTTTTAGAAGCTCAAATGCAAGTTCATGGACTATTCATATGAGGTAGACATTATTTTTCTCTCCATTTTTAGAACAATATTAGAATGAGTGAGTCAAAAGAGTGGGTCGATGAATGGTGTACAAAAACTCTAATCCCACTTTAGACATATCGACTCTTGGGATCACTAAAAATCATTCAATTAGGTACTATGTAGATGCATAATTTAATAAAATTCAATATTTTATCTTATTTTGTAGTTCTTCTATATTATTGACTAAATTAATCTAGTTAAATACACAAATTAATGCAAGGTGTGTTTATGCATTTATTGCAAATGAAGAAAATGAAGAACACATTATTATTTGTTTTGTTGTGTTGAGGAAAAAAAGAAATTGGAGACCCCTATCATATATGGAGAAGATATTTAGTATCCTATAGGATCTATGGTTTTTATTGGAACATGTCTTAGAAGGTACCCAATCAAGAATTTTGATGTGTAGTTTTTTTAGGAAATTGAAACCTTTTTGTGGCATCAAATTTTCAATTGATCAAATATGGGGGTAGAACATTGAACAACAACCTATGGAAGGTTTTTGAGTTTAGCCATAATGAAATTATGGACACAATAAATAATAGAGAAAATTTTCATGGTTCATTGGATTGGTTATAAATGAAAAAACTTTTTAATGTCAAGTTGATTTATATATGCACAACTGATTTGTATAAGTAAAATTGTGTTCCTTATCCACACTCATGTATCCTATGAGATATTTATGTGCAGTAATCTTGTATAGGTGTATGATTTGTAGAAAATAATTACTCCTACCCCTATGTGCTCTTTTGAGTTTGAATGCACATCAGTTAAATGAGTTTGAATGCACTCCTATAGTATTTATTGCTTATAAAATGGGCATATATTCTCATGGTTATTACTATTTGGGAATAATTTTTATTATTCAAAATTTATCTTTCAAAAACTTATTACTCAAGAATAGTTATGGCTTGTTGAATGGTTAAATAAATTTAAGGGGGTCTTACCATGTGTTATAGGCTTACTATGGAATTTTTAAGTGCATATTCTTGAGTTTTTTAAGCCAAATTATGATGTTTGATTAAATAAGTATGAGATCATGAATTTGGTTATTATAAAGAATCATGGCTATATAAAACATGAGATAATCATAAGGGAAACATAAACCAAGGCCACCATACATACTTTAAGGTTATATAGCCTCTTTCATATACTAAAGTTATGAACTTGTTATCATGCTAAATTTTCTAGACATACTCTCCAAGGACCAATCATTTTTCCACTTCACTCAATCACTAATTGTAACAACTACCGAACCAGGTAAACAAAAATTTTCTACTTTCACAAATAAGATACAAGGAAAGACATACATAATGACAAAGTAAATAATTTTTTTTTTCATTCTAATGTAACATTTCATCATAAAGAAATAATTGACATAATACATCATTATTCTCTTTTCCAAGTAAATAACAGAGTACACATTTAGTAATTAGTTTTCTTTCAAATAAATAACAAAGTAAGAATCTTACAAGTTTCAATCATAGGTCAGAAGCTTTTGAGCAAATAGGAATAAGACGGTCCAGGTTCTTCCCTTTCAAACCTTGGCTCATCAAAAGTCTACTGTCCAGGAGAAACATCACTCAGGTTCTTTTCCACCAACCACAGACTTATAATGTGGTCCCTCACACATTTATTGTTAAGTAGACGACCCTCCCTTCTACGAAGAGATTGGTTGGGTAACCGGTTCTGTATGACCAACTGAGCATAGTGTGAAATCCTACATAACTAAATCCTTGTGTCCTCACAATCTCAATATAGTATGTATTTTGGACTACGGTGAATTGACAATGTAATCGTCTCATAGTTTATGTGGACGTAGGTGTACTACACTACTTTGGCCAAAGTGTTTTGATAGTATTTAAACTGATGGTCATCTATCACTTGCACTAAGTCAGGTTCAGTTTGACTTAAGGTTGTCTTATCCTACGCGTAGGCTAAGTCATTTCCATGGGTAGTCAATCACCCCAAACTTCCTACAACATCTACTTAATCAAGAATTGAAATGCAGTCAACAAGGGTCCCTCGGGTAACTCCTAACATGGAATTATTTATCCATAGAGTACATAGCTTTTCCGAGTTAACCTACTAACTTTAAATCTTTAGACTACCTTGGTACTGCTTCCATCCTCGACCTAGTATTTAATAACTAGTTCCTCTTTTCCTTTATATAAGGAGATCAAGCAGTATTCAAGTAAATACAATTCATCAAGTAAATTCTATTAAAAAAAAGTATTCCATCATTTCCTTTCTTTTTATGTGGATAAGTTATTTCTTTATAAACAAGCTATTCCCATGAATTCAAGCTATTCATTTATAAACAAGCTTTCCCTATGAAATCCAGCTATTCTTTTATAAACAAGCTTCTCTTTATAAATAAGCTATTCCTATGAATAGTAAGAAGATTTTCTCCCTTGTCTATTTTACTTATACTACAATGCCAAGTAATGCACAAGTAAACATGAAGATTTTTTTAATTTAAAACTAATAGAGATGTTAAGAAAAAACTCTCATGCCTTTTTCCTTGCTGTTGGCGAATGCTTCTTGATTCCGTAGTGCCAATCTGGCAGCTTCTTCTCTTCCTTCTCTTTCTGATTTCTAGTACCACTCCTCACAATTCTGGTTTCTATAGAGGTTTTGTATTTATGCTTGCAGCATATGAAAACCACAATCTCTCAGAAATGGTGATGGAATATGTAAATTGGCTCTCAAAAACAAATGTGACTACAACAATGACAAAATATGGCTCTCCAAAAAGGAAATTCGGATTTAAGCAAAAGCAGATAGGAAATTGGTGAAAATGACAATGATAGAAAATCTTCTATATAGGTTTCGAATTCTCATGCCTGTTACATTTTGGGCATGAGAATTCGACACCTTTCTCATTGAAAATGTCAATTCATGTAGTGGTAGTAATCTAGCAAGATACTCAGCAAATTGAGAGATGATGCGACCTTATTCAGGAAGAACTTTTCCACTCACACATGGTAAAATGTGAATGATAGAAACCTACATGTGTATTCATCAAAGGCGCCCAAAAATGGCAGATTCTATAACTAGTAAGAAAACGTCAATGGTGAAATGCACCCATCTGGATTTCATTCAGCCCTTCTCACGTATTTCTAAATGGAGGATGGCATTTGCGAACCACGACCTGGTCATGCGCATGAGTTTGTAGCTACGCACAATTTTTGTTCATTTTTTATTATTATTATTTTCCAAACACAAAACTTCGAACCTTTGGCGTATGAACATTTCGCATTTCACAAGGTTTATGAAATTTATTTTCTAAACCTTATAATTTTATCCAAAGTAAATATACGTTTATTTCACCAAATAAACTTCATACATTTTTAAGCAAAAGACTATAAAAGTCATTTATTTATTTTACTCATGGTATAAACATATTATTTGCCAAATGACTATACAAGTCAAATTTATTTATTTTCCAAGATAATATTTATTTAAACTATAAATAAGATGTTATATTTATATTTGGTATTATATTAAATATATCTTATTATAGTTTTATTTACCATAATATATATATATATATTTAAATGTTTTAATATTTAAATATTACTATATATATCTATATATTTATTCCTAGTAAAACTATAATAACGTATATATTAAATATAATATTTAATATATATATATAAACATTCATATATTTACATTAAATATATGTATACATATTTGTATTTAATCATCCAAATACATGTATTACGAGCCAGTCAGCTTACCCTTAATACACCTGTTTGTGCAAACATGTATATATACATTTAACTATAAATTTAAGGCATCAATATAATGTTATAACAACATCATAGATAGTGTGCATATGTTTATAGGTGTGCCAGCCATGTGTATGTATATGTATGTATGCCATGTCGACACATGTGTATGGCATAATAATTGCCCATCATACATCTGTATTGAGATGTTATACTTGTTGCTATGTAAATATGAGTGGTACACGTATATGCATCTACATCCTGTCTATACCATACTTATCAATTCACATTTCACATTCAAGGCTCACAGAACAGTAAGTCAGACAAGAAGTAGCACCACTCATAAAGAATAAAGAAGTAATCCAAAACTCCTAAGCCTAAGGATGACTTATCAAGATAACTCAATCTGACTCAGTTCCCAAAACCCTCAGTGAAGTGTGTGTATGCTCAACTAATCAACTTTACCAGTTATCTGACCAAGCCCCTCTCCCGAGTGATGTCTCCCCTCCACCTAGAAGAATAGTTCCTGTTCCTACACCCATTGGCACAAAACCATGACAGTTACTTGCTCATAACATTTGTAGTATATATAAATCATTTATAAAAACAAGAATAATTACTCTCTTTTATGCATTGCTTTATCCAAGAATAACATCAATCAAGAACACAGAATGAAAAAATCATAACATGTAAAAATATTCTCAAATTGATAACAAGGTTCAACACATTTTATTCATTCAAATCCTTCCTTACAATCATAATGCTTTAAGCATCACTAAAATAGTAACTATACAATTCTGGGGTGTAACACTAATATCTTACCTATTTAGGATAAAGTAAATAACCCAAGTCCCACCTCTTGATTCAATATATTTATTTAAATTTCTAACTCTTTTAATTTTTGATAGATCACAAATGCCTATCTTATTTATTTACCCTATATTTATATAAATAATATTGTTGAATGCACAAGACAACTGAGGCAGGAGTGAATTAGTTGTACCTTAAAACTTCAAAACCTTCATTAAAATTCAGATCCATATTCATTCATTAAACCCTTAATTATGTTATGATGAATTAGCATGAAAAGAAATTAATAGAAACTGAAACACACCATACACAGGAGAATACTCGATTTATGTGGAAAACCAAAGAAGGGAAAAACCATGGCAACGATTAGCTCATAATATAAGTAATATCAATATTGAATATAATAGGGCTCACTACCATAATATAAAAGAAGATAAAAAAGGAATTTTACACAGAGAAAATCTTCTCAATGCAACAAAGAATCCACCACAATGACATCAACTCCTTCGTAGTCTAATTGAAAAATTATAGCCACCTTTTGCTCATTGCATTCAATAAACTAACGCATGAAATCTTGTGTTGCACATCGATTTTGTAATCTAACACACTGTACTTCACATTATTTGCATCTCTCACATCTATATTTTTAACCATCGACAACTCAACTCATATGTATACTATCTTCAACCTTGAAACCATTCTCCAAGGTCAACTATGCACCTCAAATGTTTGAATTCAAATTAGGTCGATGCTAAAACACTTTTGTGGTGAATAGAAGTGAAATAATACCACATCAAATCTTAATTGGGACCCAAATCAAAAACACCATGTGACTACATGCTTCTTCAAATAATATTTATTCATCGTATGTAGTGTAAACACCAGGCTGGTTGTTACCCGTGTAAACACCATTAAAATTTGAAGTACACGCTTCCTCAAACCAAAAGATGACTTGTGAACCACACACCATGCTTTAAAATGATCTAGAATATTCCACGAATACCCTAAAATCCAAAAAAATCCTTTGCAAAAATTTCCACCTTAAGAAAGGACACACCCAATACACTCAGACAACTCTACCATACACTGTTACTTGAAAAACTGAATTCTAAAGACCAAAACTTAAACCATATTAAATGAATAGAGATATCAACACCATCAACAATCCTTTAGTTTCACACAGCCTAAAACATAACCACAGGGAAATGTTGAGTAAAATTTTTTCTCCCAAATACCTCTGCAATGCACAGTTCACACACTGGTGAACACAACTTCTTTTGTACAACAATCTGACATACTAACTCTTGAATATAACATATTTGAAAACCTATCACCAAAATATTTGAATCACATAGGTAGATCTTCAAACTATAAGAAAAGTGGAGAAAAACTTGAACATAATTCTATCACCCAGAACACCACTACAACACAGTGTTTCCTCTTTTTATCATTTTTCTCAAAATCACTTGGAAACCAAGCACTAGAGACACATCCTCATCATCTTTATCACTTCCTCAACCATATATAGAAGCTTATGAAAGAAACCCTAGAGGTTGACACCAATAGCTCTACTAATGACAACATAATGCAACTAATCAAAGCATCAACTACTCACACTCTTACAACAATATCAATAGACATTAATGAAAATATAGACTTGTTGACATCAATAACAACACCAATTGCTCATACTTGCAACAATAACCCTTATTTTAATTGATGGAAACACATGATGTGAAAAACCATCAAGACACAATAGCTCTAAACATCAACACACTACAACTCTTCACACTACTTCTACCCCTAAATTTTTTTATGCATTGTTCTTTCCCCCTTATTACTTATTATTTTTCACATGTTTCTTTCTCCCCTTTTGACATCAATGGAAAAGGAAGATTTTTTTTTACTATTTATTTTCTTCCTTTGACATCAAACAACTTACTTAATACTACTCTACAACACCTCCTTTTTACCACTCTAAATAATCTCCCTTAGGAGAACACACCAAATTGTACCAAATCTACAACCACTGTACAATGACAACATACACTCTTTTGACAACAACAATTAGAAATGCTACTACCTACTCCCCCTGAGAGGTAGCCACCAACATCAGTCTATAATAAAGAATTAATCTTGAGGTCCACTAGATTGATGCATCTCCTTATGCATCTAGTTCAAAGAAGGAGAGGAAATAACCCCCAACTTCTCCCAGAGATACTCAAAAGTATCCTTAGGAAGATCCTTAGTGAATATATCAGAAATCTAATCCTTTGCAGGTACATATTCAAGCTTCATTTCATTCTCCAAAACCTTCTCTCTTAGAAAGTGATATCTAATTGAAATATGCTTTGTATTTGAATGCATCAGTGGATTCTTTGAAATTTTGATTACTCTTGTATTGTCATAGAAGATAGAAATTCGCTTAACATACACCACTCTGATATCATTCAATTTTTACCTCTTCCATTGCACCTTTGTGTAGCAAGATGTTATTGCAATGTACTCAACCTCTATAGTAGATAAAGAAACTAAATCTTGTTTCTTACTCAGCCATGATACCAATGTACATCCAAGAAAGAATGCACCACCACTTGTAATTTTCCTATCATCAATATAACCATCCTAATCTACATCTATGTAAGCACTCAAAGTGAAATTAGTATCATCTGGATACCACAATCCATGATCCAGAGTGCCCTTTAAGTATTTGAATATCCTCTCCACTATTGCAACATGTGACTCTCTAGGATCTTCTTGAAATCTAGCCATAAGACAAATTAAATGCATGATATCTAATCTAGTAATAGTTAGATATATCTATCCACCAATCATTGATTTGTACTTGATTTTATCAGCCTTAAGAGATTCATCGTTCTTTCTCAATTCATAACTAGTATCCATAGGAGTACATACTGGTTTAGAGTCTTTCATTCCAAACTTCTTCAAAATTTATTTGACAAAATTTGACTGTAAAATGAATATACCTTTGTTTGTTTGATTGATTTGTAGCCTAAGGAATAAATTCATCTCCCCAAACATAGACATCTCAAACTCTTTTTGCATCTCTTCTACAAAATTCTTGCATATAGCTTCATTACCTCCAAAAATTATGTCATCAACATACACAACCACAATCAAGATTTGATTGTTTTTACTTTAAAATAAAGATTACTATATGTGAAACCTTTATTGAATCCTTGTTATATCAAATACTTACCCAACCTTGCATACCAAACTTTGGGAGCTTTCTTCAATCCATATAATTCCTTCTTCAATATGCACAACATGCTAGGTTTATCTGATAACTGAAATCTTTTCGGTTTTTCCATGTATACGTCTTTCAATTCTCCATTTAAGAAAGCAAACTTCACATCCATTTGATTAAATTTTAAATCCTTAGGTGTTGCAAAAGCTAAAACCATTATGATAGCTTCCATTCTTTCCAAAGGATCAAATGTCTCCTCAAAATCTATTCCTTCAACTTGTGAATAGCCTTTACACACAAGCCTTGCTTTGTTCCTTACCACTTCTCCGTTCTCATTCAATTTATTTCTAAATACCCACTTAGATCCAATTATATTTTTATTTATAGGTCTTGGGACAAGTTCCCAAGTTTGATTCTTCTCAATGTGTAGTAGTTATTTTTCCATAGCTTTCATCCAATGTTCATATTTGTATGCCTCAATTACTATTTTAGGTTTAACTTCAAAAAGTAAACATTAATTTACCTCTTCTTTAGTAGCTTTCCTTCTTGTCAATACACCTTTTGTTTTGTCTCCAATAATTTGTTCTCTAGAATTATTTCTCTATATATATTTAGGGATTCTAGGGGTTTTTTCCTCAACTTCTTACTCTTCAATATGCACTTCCTTTTCTTTAGATTTTTATTTTTCTCTGCAATTAGGCTCATCTGATTCATATCCATCTATCACCACTGAGTTTTGAAAATCTTCATCAAACTTGACACTTGCACTCTCAACAATATTTCTTAATCTTTTTTTGTAGCATTGGTAGGATTTTCTTCTAGTATAATATTCAAGGAATATTCCTTCATTATACCTTGCATAAAAATTTCCTATATTTTCTTCATCTCTTCTAATATAACACTTGCTTCCAAATACTCTAAATTATTTTACAATAGGTATCCTTCCATACCATAACTCATAAGGATCCTTTGTGTTGTTTGCTTTCGCTTGAAATTTGATAAGTATGTAAACAAAAATATGAGTTGCTTCTCTCCAATAGAATTTGGTAGGTAATTCTTTCATCATAGTCCTTGTGGCTTCTTAAACAACCATGTTTTTCCTTTCAACCATTCCATTTTTCTTAGGATTCCTAGGGGCAGACAAGTGTCCCTTTTTTCAATGATCTTTACAAAACATGTTAAATTCATTGGAGGTGAACTCTCCACCTATGTCAGACCTTAAACATTTGATCTGCATGTCCATTTCATTCTCAACCCTAAACTTAAATGCTTTGAATCTATATAGGGATTTAGATTTTTCTTAAAGAAAAGTAACCCATGTCATTATTGAATAATCATCAATGAAAAGCATAAAATAATTGTCACCTTGAAGACTTCTTGTTCTTATAGGACCACAAAGATCTGTATGCACCAATTGTAGTAATCCGATAGAAGATTGTTCTTTTCCTTTGAAACTTCTTCTTGTTTTCTTTCCAATATGGAAATCCTTGCAGATAACATTGATAGGCTTTGTAATCTTTGGAAGATCTTTCACTACTTTAACTGAATTGATTATGATCATATTATCAAAATTAATGTGACACATCCTCCTTTTTCATAACCAAATTTCATTAATTTGAGTCATAAAGCAATGACCATCAACACCCTTAAGTTGAGAAACATTTCCATTTGTTCTTTTTCCAACAATAATCACAGTTTTGGACCCTTTTTTGATCTCACATCCATCATCTTGAAACATAAGATTGTATCCTTTACTACACATTTGTCCAACACTCAAGAGGTTAGCCTTAAACCTTTAACATAGTAAACATCTTCAGTATTATGCTTTCTATCAAAACTAATTAAACTTATTCCACACATCTTAGCACCCAAATCATCTCCAAATCTAAACCAGTCCTCCATCATACTTTTCAAGTTTAACAAACTTAATATTATCTCTAGTCATATGATTAGAGAAACCACTATCAATGATCCAATAATTCTTATCCTGTCTAGCATGAAAAGCAGATACGAAAGTACCTTTATCTTCGGAGGGCATTCCTTCACACATATTTCAGAGTTAGCAGAAAAAGATTCATCTTTTAAAGCCTTGAACAATTATTCATCATCATCATCTCCATAATCAGATTCATCATAAAAAATACTAGCATCTTCTCTAACATAATATATTTTCTTAATCATCTTACCTTTGTTCTCCTTGTTTTTGTCATTTACAACTCTGTTTGGACATCTTGAAGCATAGTGACCTATATTTCCACAACTGAAAATTTTGAAAGGTAACTTACCTTTTTACTTACCAGTACCCCTTCTCATCCTTCTCACAAAGTTAGCTTCCACATCATCAAGATCCTCCTAATCTAGTTCTTCAATCTTCTTTGTTTTTGCAGCCTTAAAAACAGTCTCAACTTTTACACCATTGTTAGTAACAAATTCCTTCATTTCAAATGTAGTTAAAAAGGCATACAAATGATCTCTAGAATATTGATCTATATTTTGAGATTCGTCAATAGCAACAACTTTATGATTGTAAGCTTTAGGAAGGTTTCTAAGAACTTTCTTTACCACTTTTGGTTCTTTGAATTTTCCACCAAGACCTTTAATGTAGCTGACTGCTTCATCTACCATCTGCATATAGCTTGCAATGTTTTCATCTCCATACGTTAAAATTTTATCAAACATGGTATTTAAATTCTAAATCTTATCTTGTTTGACCATATCATCTCATTCATAAATACTTTCCAAATTTTCCCAAAACTCTTTACCAGTTTTCAGATTTATAACTTTCACTAATTCAAAATTTGTATGACTACTCAAGAGAGCATACATTTCTTTACTATTTCTTTCATAGGCCTTGAGTTCATCTTTAGTGCTCAAACCATTTGTAGGCATATTATATCCAATTTAAATTGATCTTCATACATCATATCCCAGATTCTCCAGAAATCCTTCCATCCTTGCTTTCCAGATTGCATAGTCTATTCCATCAAATATAGGGATCTCCTTCTTGTGTGCCATCCCAGATCTACCTTAACTTGTTAAGCTTTCTTCCAAGGAGCCTTTATCTGATACCAATTGTTGGATGCACAAGAAAACTAAGACGGGGGTGAATTAGTTGTACCTTAAAACTTCAAAACCCTCATTAACATTCAAATCCACATTCATTCATTAAATCCTTAATCATGTTATGATGAATTAGCATGAAAATAAAATAATAGAAACTGAAACAACTTAACTCCATACACATGAGGACACTAGATTTATGTGGAAACACAAGAAGGGAAAAACCACAATGAGGATTAGCTCAAAATATAAGTAATATCAACACCAAATACAATAAGGCTCACTACTGAAGGGCTCACTATCCAAAGAAGAAAGAATCACTACCAGAATATAAAATAAGATAGAAAAGGAATGTTACACAATGAAAATATTCTCAATACAACAAAGAATCCACCACAATGACATCAAATTCTTCATTTTCTGATTGAAGAATTGTAGCCACCTCCTACTCATTGAACCCAGTAAACTAACACATTAAATCTCACATCACACTGCATCTCACATCATTCACATCTCTCACATATATATTTTTAACCATCAACAACTCAAATCATACTTATACCATATTCAACCTTGAAATCATCCTCCAAGGTCTGCTATGCACCTCAAATGTATAAATTTAAATTAGGTTAGTGCCAAAATACTTCCTTGGTGGATAGAAGTGAAAGAGGACCACATAAAATCATAATTGGGAACCAAATCAACAACACCATGTAACCACACACTTTTTTAAACAATATGTATTCATCGCATGTAGTTTAAACAACAGGTCAGTCGTTACTCATGAAAACACCATTAAAATTTTTAGTACATGCTTCCTCAAACCCAAGGATGAATTGCAAACCAAACACCATGCTTGAACGTGATCTAGAATATTCCACAAACACCCCAAAATCCAATAAAATCCTTTGCAACAAATTCCACCTAAAGAATGTATACACCTAGTACACTCAAATAACTCTATCATACATTATTACTTGAAAAACTAAGTTCCGAAGCACCAAACCTCAAACCATCTTCAATAAAAAAATATACCAACACCATAAACACTCCTTCAGCTTCACAGGACCTGAACCATAACTGCAGAGAAACATAGAGTAAAAACATTTCTCCCATATACCTCTGTAATACATAGTTTACACACTGGTGAACACAAATTATTTTGTACAACAATACAATACACCAACTCTTGAATATAACATCTCTAAACACCTATCACCAACATATCTGAATCATAGAGGTAGATCTTTAAACTATAATAAATGCGGAGAAAAAGTAGAACACAACTTTGTTACCCAAAACACCACTGTAACACACTGTTTCCTTTTTTTATCAAATTTTCTCAAAAGAACTTGGAAACTAAACACCAAAGACACATCCTCATCATCTTCAAAAATTCCTCAACCATATAAAGATGCTTATCAATTAAACACTAGAATTTGACACCAATAGCTTTACTAATGACATCATAATGCAACTAATCAAAATATCAGCTGCTCACACTTTTGCAATAATCTCAACAAACATTAATGACAACATGGACTTTTTGGAATCAATGAAAACACAAATTGCTCATACTTGCAACAAATATTGTATCCCCTCTTTCATTTTTTCGAACCCTCCTCTTCCACCCCTTTAGGTTTATCTACTATTTTGTAAAATTTTATTTACATATAAGAGTGGTTTATTTCACTAAATTTTATTTATACCACTTTAACTTATCACTTTAGGGTTTTCTTATACTACAAGATACTCAATACTTGATATTATCTTATGAAGGAGTTCTCATCTTAAACCTAATATGGATAGCCACTAAAATTATCATAACTCTCTTTCCAATATGATTGCTAATAAAGATTATATTTAGAACCATACTAAGGAACATGAAGAAGAATAATTCCAACCAAGATCTTTCCTTAATATGGTCTAATTACTTATTGATGCACTTATTCATACTAGATCTTGCATAGTACATTAGTGTGTACCTTTTATAGCACATAGATTATCCATAATATTGATAATCCCATGACTTCCATTTATGGTAGATCCTCTCAACCGATGGACTCACCCACCTACCCTTCAAATCCTCTTCTAATCTATTTCCCTATAATTCCTAACTCAATTGTCATGACCAACTTTCTCTCCACTAGTGTTCCACTTTTCTCTTATCCTTCCATATCTATTTACACACATATGACTACTAGAACTATTCACCCACACCTATGTTTTTCATACATTTCCTCCTCATCTTAAGACTACCTTACTATATAGTGTGTCTTTTAATTCCATTTCCTTTTCATTACCGATTATCCTTCACCCTCTTTACACATCCTCATTGGATCCCATACTACTATCACTTCTATTTGCTATCTTAAATTTAAACTGTATTATGTAAAAGGGAGATCCCATGTTCATTTACAATATTTTAATGTTACAAAACTAGATTTTATATATGAAGATAAATTATTAGCTAAATTTTTTCCACAAATACTAAGGGATCTTGTGTCATTCAATGGTTTACTCTTTAGCTCATCAAATACCTTAAGGTTTTATTGATTGTTTCCTTAGGAATATCCACTATCATACTTAGTTTTGACTATCCAATATCATACTTAGTTGTGATAGCCATATGGAACTTCTATCATGCCATTTGGAACCCTATTAATCATGAAATCACTATGAAATGAGGATGAAAATTTTCCTTAAGGTATATAGAAGATTAGTAAAATAGGTAATTACATATATTTTCATGAGTTTAGGGTTTTCATAATCCACATAAGAGTCCACTATCACACTGGGATAGTCATAACAACCCACAAGATCATCAAATCCCATAAATAAATACTATAAAAATGTAATGTTTTGTAGGATAGGGTAGTACACACCAAGATCTAGCTATAGGTGTAATAATGTCCACAAAATGAGAAAATAAGGTAAATATGACTATTGTAGTCACAAAGAGGGGTATTATAATAATCATAAATAGGAAAACTGTAGGTTGGCCATGATAAAATAATAATCTAGGTGTTTTGATGGATGAAGTATCTTAACATGTGCATCCTAATATTTTCCAAGCATAATAAGATGGCAATAATGAGAACCAAAGAGAAAAAATAGAAAATGATTGTTGAAACAAAATTTTCTAAATTTTAAAATTGTAGTTATGAGTAAATTTGACAAGCTGACTACACCTATTGTGTAATGGAGACAAATCAAACTCAGAGACAAAATCTTCATATTATTTTTATTAAATAATTTGTTGCACTTGTATTTAAAATGATAGTTATAAACCTTTATCAAATGTTGGAAATCATTAGTTATAATATTTCATTAT
Source organism: Sequoiadendron giganteum (assembly GCA_007115665.2). Lineage (NCBI taxonomy): Eukaryota > Viridiplantae > Streptophyta > Pinopsida > Cupressales > Cupressaceae > Sequoiadendron > Sequoiadendron giganteum. Next base: position 367,511,745 of record CM021105.1, on the reverse strand, counting down.
AGGCAATTGCATTTAGTTATTTTAACTGCCCAAAAGAAAATGCGTTATTGGGTGCATGAGATGAAACCTATGGCCACACTTCATTTGTAATTAATGGGACATACATGGAAAAATATTTGAATACTCAAATCAAATTTTTGAGGTTAGAAGGGTGCGAAAAATGTTAGCATAAATCTGCAGTTTTGTGGTTGGAAAAGCATAGTAAGTGTTGTAGGTACCCGCAACAAAGGCTGTGTAAAACTAACAGTGTTAAAACGTGATCAAAAACATTGCTACAAGTTGCAGACATTGTTGCATGTATTTGTAAATTTTTTTGCTAGAATTTTAATATATTGGACCCTTTTGTTGGTGGATGTAGCCCGATTTTGGGTGAACCACGTTAAATCTTTGTGTTTTTCTTTTGTTGTCCATTTTTTGGGTTTTATAAATCTATTGTGTTTTCACTTTTTTCTACATTTTAATTGATACATTATTGCCTCAAATACCTAACAAGTGGTATCATAGCGAGTTGTATTCAGTTATCCTCTGTAGGAAGGTCTCACAGTTTAGTGGGAGTCTCAAGGTTGAGTGGGAGTAATGGAAAATGAGGGTAAGTTGAAGGTTGATAATTTCAATGGGAAAAAACTATTAGTTATGGAAGATGCAGATGGAGGATTATCTGTATCAAAATGATTTATGATGGCAATTGGAAGGTAAATCCAAGAAGCCATCAACAATTTCTGATAAGGATTGGGATATTTTGGATAGAAAATCACTTGGCAGTATTCGTTTATGCCTAGCACAACTAGTGTTTAATATTTCAACAATAAAGACAATGACAAATTTGATGCAGACCCTAGCAAAGTTATATGAAAAACCTTCTACTTTGAATAAGGTATTTCCTATGAAGCGTTTATTTATTATGAAAATGGTAGAAGGTGGGTCAATTGTTGATCATTTAAATGTTTAATACGGTTACTAACCAATTAAATTTTGTAAATATAAACTTTGATGAAGAAGTTAGGGCTCTTTTGATTATATATTATTTGCTTGAAAGCTGGAATAGATTGGTAATGGTATTTGGTAATTCTACTTTTGGTTAAAATAAGCTGAAATTTGATGATGTTTGTGTTATTTTGAGAGGAAATTCATAGGAAAAGCTCAAGTGGTTCATCCACGTAAGGAAATTTTTTGAATGTAGAAAGCAGGGGAAAAACAAAGGAGAGAGGAAATAATTCTAGAGGTCATGGGAAGTCACAAGTAAAATCAAAGGACAAGAGGTCCCAATCCAAAGAGAAGAAGGATTGTTGGTACTATGTTAAGCCGAGTCATTTAAACAAAGATTGTTGGTCTCAAAAAAATAAAGGAGACAAAAAGGAAGGAAATAAAGAGGAAAATGTGGTAAGTAATAAATCTGATGATGATGCTTTGATTTTATCCCTTGACAAAGTTGATGATTCTTGGTTGTTAGATTCAGGGGCTTCATTTCATGCTATGCCCCATAGAAGTTATTTTCTTGATTATGTCCAAGGGGATTTTGGGCTGGTTTATTTGGGAGATAAAGAACCCTATCAGATTATTGGAAAGGGAAGAATCAAGATTAAGTTACATAATGGGAATCATTGGATACTACAAGAGGTAGGGCACATTCCAAGGTTAAGTAGAAATTTAATTTCAGCAGGGCAGCTAGGTGATGAAGGTTGTGTTGTTACATTTAATGATAAAAATTGGAAAGTTACAAAAGGTGCCTTAGTGGTAGAAAAAGGTGTGAAAATAGGCACCTTATATCTTTGTATGGGTCAGATTGTTCCTTCTACTTTAGTTGTTGCAGAGAAAATTCAATGTTCAAGAACAATTGTTGTAGTTCAACAAACATAAAATCAGATAGTTGTTGTGGGTTCAAAAACAACACTATGGTCTAATAGACTTGGACAATGAGTGAAAAAGATGAAAGTAATTTATTCAAACAATTTTTTACCAGGTTTAAAATATGTTAATATGGATTTTTTTGTGAAAGTTGTGTATGGAAAACAAAAGAGAGTTAATTTTCTCAAGGATGGGAAGTAAAATAAGGATGATAAATTGGAGCTTGTGCATACAGATGTATGGGGACTAGCTTAGGTTCTTCTCTTGGTGGCTCTTGATATTATGTTACATTCATGGATGATGCAACTAGGAAGGTATGGATTTATTTCTTTAGGAAAAATTAGATGTATTTCAAACTTTAAAAAAATGAAGAAGCTTGGTTGAGAATGAGATGGGTAAAAATTTGAAATGTCTCATATTTGATAATGGTGGTGAGTATTGCAACAAATAATTTAAAGATTATTTTTCCTCTAATGGTATTCGTAAGCAGAAAATGGTTCCAAGGACTCCATAAGAAAATAGAATGGATGAGTGCATGAATAGGACAATAATGGAGCATGCAAGGAGTATGAGATTGCATGTTGGCTTGAAATTAAACATGTGGGTAGAGGTTGTAAACACTTTTATTTATTTAATTAATAAAGGTCCTTCTAATCCTTTGGGTTGTGGTATTCTATAGGAAGCATGGGTAGGTAAGAAGATGAGTTATTCTTTTCTCAAAAACTTTGGTTGTGAGGCATTTGTACATGTAGATTCTGAAAATAGAACCAAGCTAGAAGCTAAATCAAAGATATGTATATTTGTTGGATATGGAATTGATGAATTGGTTATAGGCTTTGGGATTTTGAAAATCATATAATTGTAAGAAGCAGAGGTGTCATATTTAATGAGAAGATGTATAAAGATCAATTGCAATAGAATGAGAAGAAAGAAAAGGATTATGTAGTGTTGGATGATACTCCAAATAGTGAAGTTCCAGTGGTTCCTCATGATTCACAACAAAAACAACAAAAAATACCATAAACTTCAGTGAATGTTAGACAATATTTAAGGATAAGTAGACCTCTAAAAAAAATTCTCCCTCTTTGTATTCTATTTTATTAACTGATGTTGGTGAATCAAAATGTTATGATGAGGCTATGTAGGTGGATTCCAAGGTTCAGTAGGAGCATGGAATGGAAGAAGAAATGGACTCCTTGTTGAACAATCAGACTTGGGAATTAGGGAAGTTTCCTGCAAGTAAAAAGGATTTACCAAACAAATGGGTTTATAGGTTGAAAGAGGAAGATGGAGGTAAGAAAATATTTAAAGCTAGGTTAGTTGTGAAGAGATTTGCACAGAAAAAGGGCATTGATTTTGATGAAATCTTTTCTTCAGTTGTTAAAATGACTTCTATTTAAATTATTTTAAGTATTGTGGCTTGATTTGCATTTGAAAAAAATAGATGTTAAAACCGCCTTTATCCATGGTGATTTGGAAGAGGAAATATATATGGAACAACCATAGATATTTGAGGTCAAAAGTAAGGAAAAATTGGTGTGCAGATTGAATAAAATTTTATATGTCTTGAAGCAAGAACCTCAGTAATGGTATATTAAATTTGATAGTTTTATGGTTGAACAAGGCTAGAACCAGTGTAAATCATACCATTCTATTTATTTTAAGAGGTTAGATGATGATAACTACATTATTTAATATTTATATGTTGATGATATGCTTGTAGCAGGATCTAACATGGATCACATAAGGGAGTTAAAACAACAGTTAGCAAATTCATTTTCTATGAAGGATTTGGGGGAAATAAAACAAATCCTCAGTATGAAGATTATTAGAGATAGAAAAATAGAAAATTGTTTTTATCTCAGGCTGATTATATTGATAAGGTGTTGCAAAGGTCTCATGTGGAGAATGAAAAAGTTGTAAGCACACCTTTGCCTAGTCATGTCAAATTGACTAAGGATATGTGTCACAAGACACAAGAGGAGAAAGAAAAAATGTCCAAGGTACCATATGCTTCAACTATAGGAATTTTAATGTACTCCATGGCATGCATGAGACTATATATTGCACATACAGTAGGAGTTGTTAGCAGGTATATGAGTAATCCCAAAATAGAGCATTGGAATGGAGTAAAATGGATTCTCAGGTATTTGAGAGGTACATCCAATAAATTTTTATGTTTTAGGGGCTCTAATACTGATTTAAGCAGGTATGTTGACTTAGATTTGGAAGGGGACATTGATACCAAGTAGATTACCATAGGTTATGTTTTTACAATTGGTGGGACAGTCGTAAGTTGGATTTCCCAGTTGTAAAAGGTGGTTGCTTTATCCACCATGAAGGTAGAGTATGTAGCTGCAACATAGGAAAGAAAATAGATGATATGGCTGCAAATTTTCATGGAAGAGTTGGGAAAACAGAAGGTTGAAAGTTACTTGTTTATAGACAGTCAAAGTGTTATACATCTTGCAAATAATTTTTCCTTGCACTCGAAAAAAAAACACATACAACTAAGATATCATTTTATTTGATTGGTGTTGGAAGATGGATAGGTAAGGATGGAAAAGATTCTTACAGATGACAATCTAGTGGATATGCTTACAAAGGTAGTGACAAGGGATAATTTGAGTTGCTCTTCAGCTTTGGTTGGCCTTCAAGTTTGAACTTAACTAAAATAGAACAATAGGGTCCAAGGTGCTTACTTCTAGTGGAAGTTGCAAGGGAAGCGGTGTTATGATTAGTATCCAAGTGGGAGATGGTATGGAATGGAATTTGGTTTGTCTTCATGTGGGAGATTGTTGTTTTATGGGGACAAATCAAACTCGAACACATAATCTTCATATTATTTTTTATTAAATAATTTGTTGCACTTATATTTAAAATAACAGTTATAAACAATTATTAAATGATGTAAATGATCAATTATAATATTTAATTAAAGATAGTTGCATTTAGTTATTGTAATCGCCCAAAAGAAAACATGTTATTAGGTGCATGATACAAAACCAATGTTCACACTTCATTTGTAATTAATGGGACATGTGTGGGAAAATATTCCAATACTTGTATCAAATTTTTGAGGGTTTTACACAACCTTTATTGCGGTTACCTACAAAACTTACTACATTTGTAATTAATGGGAACATATTCCAATGCTCTATGATTCATTACCCAATGATATTGTGTCATATGATGATAGTTCTCTAGCATATTTGGTTAATTGTCTAGATACTCATGATGATTCATGGATTTTTACTACATTGCATAATGATTTTATTACTCTTGGTAATTATTTATTTCATGATGAATATGATGGTACTATTGATGCATATTTATATGTTGATTCGTATTTTTTTTAAATTATGAGAACTTAGATGAAAATATATCATTAATGAGTGAATTTAAAATTATTGATAGATGAATCAATAAAGTATTTTGATTTATCTTGTACACTTTATATTTAACTTATGATCTATTATCATATGACTTCATGACATAGTTTACTTGTACAAGAGTGATTGAATATATTTTAGGCTTGTCTATTACTTCTCCTAATACACATCTAGATGTTTGTCCATTATACTCACCCAATGTTCATTATTTCCATATTCTTTTGTTGAATGTTATACTTGATTCACCTCCATCAATGCCTCAAATTATAATTCATTCTCATTCACCTCCATCTAGGCCTAAACATTTATTCAATAGGGAACCTATTTCATACAATTTTTATATGTAATATGTCATGCTTACAAAGGATGGATACAATATAGAAATCTATATCTAATCATCTAGCTTTACAATTAAGTGCATCAAAAACTGGGGTAACAAGTGGCCATTTTTTAAAATATGTTAGTTTTTACCTTGACTGAGTAATTTGACATGCCTATTTGATAATTTGATAAGAACAAGAATGCTAATGCTCATAATCTAGTTTCATAAATATTATTGTAAAATTATGGAGATCAAGAGGGTCAAATTTTGGGAGAACACAAAGTGATCTTGTTTTTACCTAAAAATATAACACAGTGTCATGTGTGCTTCCCTCGATTGTTTGAGTTCCACTAATTATTTTACAAGTCCATTGGATGAAAAGTTAGCTAATATTATGTATTAATGCATGCATTTTTTATAATTTTTTGATAAAAATATTAATTTTTATTAATTTTCAAAGTGGACACATCCTAAAATCTGTTGGTGTAATTAAATGTTTTGTACCTTGTCCTAGGTCATAATTACACCTTAGTTAAGTTTACTTAGGGACCACATAGGATTTGTTGGAGAATTTCCACCTTTGGTGGACTTATCATGTTATCACTCTATCACCTCCACCTTTCATGGACATATCATGTGATTAGGTTTCCACCTTTTGTGGTAGATCCACTATTTGTGGTGGTTATCACATTATCACCTTTCCACTTTAGGTGGATTGATAGCTTTTCATTGTTGTCGCATGTCATAAGATTACGACAAGTGTCGTAATCTTATGCACTCCTATGTTCTCACCTTGGCTATATAACCAAAAGGTCTCTACTACATTTGTACATACACATTGAATCATATCATTGACATTGAATAGAGTTTATTCTTCTCATATTATTTTCTCTCTTCTTTGTGCTTTCTATTTGGTCCATAGATCTTGGCATCCATAGCCAATTCTAGCATGGTATCAGAGCATGTTTGATTCTAACAAAATCCATAATGATACAAGAGCATCCTAGAGTGTAAAATAAATATTACATTACCCAAAATATTTCCATTGACTTTATTTATTTATTTCTAGTTTCATTAACATTCAAGTCACCATGGATCTTACTATAGTTCACTACACTTACACATTTCACCTCATAGTTGTGAGCACATATTTAATAATGAGCTCATAATATAATATTCAATTTCTATAAGATTCTTATAACCACAAAGGCCTAATCTAGCTTCTAGAATATTACTAGGCATGATAAGCTAACATTTAGTTTCATTGTTTGAGCATTGCAATTTTTTTTTTTAAGTGTACAAAAATAAAGGAATATATTCCTATAAATATTGGACCTAAGGGATTTTATGGTATGAACCACAATAAAATTCATAGATACATGATAACCATGTTCATTTTAGAAGATTAATTTATATGTTTGGTTGACTGCATGTTATATTTGGCTTTGAGCTTTGTACTGGCTTGCAATAGATTGAAATAACTCCTAAGGCTAGAATCTACTATGTAATGATTTCTCAGACTATAATCTAATTTTCAAGTATTGAATTCTCAATATTTAAGCTCTAGATTTTAGTTTAGGCGGTATGATTTATTGTTCTTTGATTTTTTATTATGAAAGGGTAATTTTTTCATTTTTTGTTAATACTAATTGGCTGGGTGGTTATGGTTGGACTCCTCATTGGTTCTCTACTATGATTTCTTTTATGTTTTTTGGTGGAATTTTTGGCCTCCTTGGTACCAACATCTTGGGTTGTAGCCTATTTTGTTTTCATGGTTCTTGGACCTTAACAAGTATGTTAAACAAAAATACATATTATTATTTTAAATATCTTGGCCAACCTATCCATAATCAATGTTTGTATTATATGCAACATATTGTAATTATATATAAAATAATTGTGATAATAAATGAGCATTAAGAATTAAACTATGTTGAAGAAGTGATGTTGTATATAAAATTGTGTATGAGATAAAAATAATCAGGATCATGATTTCTCTTAATTTTAAAACTAAAGTATTTTTTAGGTGGATTACTATGTAATGTATCCATTATTTAAAAAAAAATATAGTGCTCTTAGAAGGGTGCATGCCTTAAAAATAAATTAGAAAATTATCCTTCTTATGGTTAATACTTTGTATTTTTATGGAAGGGATCTACTACTCCCAAGTATCTAGGACAAGGAAGAGTCTACAAGGAGAAGATAGCCCTAGAGGTTACCTCAATGACAAAATCTCAAGTGATGGGGTGACAAATAGAGGAAAGACTAAAGTGTTTTTTAAAGTTTTATGATTATTTTATGATAGAGGACTTTAGAAGTCAGGTGAACAAACCTTAGAGGTCTCAAGAATATACTAAATGGCTCTTGTCCAGAGGATGAGAGAGTGAACCAAGGAAAATAGTGCGACACACTGGCGTCTCTTTGGTGTGTTGGTATCTTGTATAGATAGAAAGCAAAGTCAATTTCCAGAAACACTTGGGACCGGCTAACAACCCAAATGCTAAAGTCTAATGGTTTTAACATAAATTAATAGAATGCTAAAAGTGTATGAAAAATAAAGAAGTATAATAAGAAGAATAATTGAAATGATAAATAAACTAACTATGAAAAAACTAATGAGTAGAAGGAAAAGATATGCAACTTATGGTAGGTCCAAAATCCCGCAAGCTCCTCATGAAAAAAAATTGCATGCATGAAGACGAGAAAATGTTGTGGCTACTTTTTGGGGTTTGCCTTAGTCAAACCAATGATTTAGTGTTTCCACCTCCAGGGACAACCAAATAGACCGCGATATAGAAATAGTGATTAAGAAAGTAGTAAGATGAAATGTAGAGAATGCAAAGACAAAAATATACTAACAATAAGAATGATAATGCTATGAAGGTTACCCTCCTTGTTGCAAGCTTGGTGAAGATGAGAGGAAGAGTAGTGCTTCAAATAAGTGAGATGAATGTGTAAGAGTGTAGTGTGGAGAGATTGAACTTGCAATAAAAAATGGTGTAGAGTAGCAATGAGAAGAATGGAAGTGCTAAGAAGTTATAGTGATAGAGAGAAATTTTCAAGAATGAAGTTGAATAGAAAGAATGAATCAAAATGAGGAATAAAGGGAAACAAATGGTCAAATTTCATGCCAAAGAGCCATTCCCAACCATTCTTGTGATTGTAGAGGCATTACACTTCACAAGCAGGCGACAGTGTAATGTCCCAATGGCCCAGGAGTTAGGAACCTTGTCAGGATGTTCACACAAAATGTAAATATCTAAGTGTCCAAGATAAAAATTCCCCCACCAATAGAAAATGACAAGGCATGGACGAGAATGAAGGCTAAGAGGGAAGGTTTTTACATTATCTAATTATTAAGCTAAAGTAAAGGGTGATGTTGTGGGAAATTGCATAAGGGTGCAATTTTATGCCATAACATTTTTCCCTCACTTTAGCAAGCATATGTATCTAAGCATGTGTGAGCTAAATTAGAAATAGATTGAAGATGATATATTGAAGATGGAGATGAAGTAGACCTTTGATCTAGTACACCTTGACATAAAAGGGGCTCCACCAAATCACGAAGAGGAAATGAGTCTTCAACCCTACAAAGCCAACTACAATATCACCACAAACATGTTAGCTATAGACAAACATGTTAGCAAAAAATACGAAAAAATAATAGACATGATAAAAAAATTCATAGACAAGACAAGAAAATTTGATCAAATAAAAGATAGTGCTGATAGGTTGGCTAGCATGGATAAAGACCATATGAAAAGCATATAGGCATGTGGTTGTTGCAAACTATGTTGTAGGATTGTCATAGAAAAGACAATACAAGTATAGTCACGTTACCCCCAGGCTAGAAAAGGAGACATAAGACATAAGAAATCAAGGAATCCTTTTGAAACCTTTGAATTTTTTTTCTAAAAATTAAGAATATATGATAGCCCCTCCTTAGAATGATGTGTGATATACAAAGGAGCACATGTCATTCTAAGGAGAAGAGAAAGACAAGAGATGATGTGGCGTGAGATACATAGCTAGATGTATTCATGGAATGTTGTCATGCAAGGGATAACACATAAAAAACACAACATCACAAAGTAGAGAAGCAGAGATGAAGAAATCAAGAGCACAATGGGACCTAATTATTCAAGGTCAGAACAACTCATAGATATAGGTAGATAAGTATAGTATTGTATACATATATGAATTGTCATCACCCCCAAACGTATCAAAATGGGAAGAAGAGCACATGAAGACAAAGAAAAGATAAAAATTGGGTCAACATGGAAGAGGCCTAAGTGCCCCGACACTTTGCATCACCCCCAACGTGAAAATCAAGAATTATAACACATAAAAGAATGATGATACAAATAGAAGAAGTTTATGACAAATTTTATCTCTTATATCCAATCACCTACAAGGGTCCTTCAAGTGAGAGCACAAAAACATATAGACAAGTATGGGGGAACACATAAAAGAAAAAAAAACTAATATAAATATGTAGAAGAGGGTTTTTCTCTAATGTAAATCCACCAATAGGTCATCCTGCTCCTAATCTATATCATTATAAGGGAAGGGAGGATGAGCCTATAGGGGAGGGATAGCTAGGGTGATACCCATCAACTCACCTACAACAAGGGATAAGGAAGAAGTCCCCTCAAGGTATTCGCCATTGAGCTCTTGTGAGACTAAATTTATCAATATTGCAAAGATCAAGGATAGAGTTGGGATTTACTTCAATGAATTGAACATGCAATTTTTAGGATTAGCATGTAGCAACTGAATAAGAGGAGGAAAAGACACCTAGGAGTTTGTGCCATCCTCGAGAGGAGGAGCAGTGAAAAACTCTAAGGATACATGGGCTACCTCTGTCACAAGATTGTTGTAGGCAAAGCAGAATAAGACTCAAGAGGTAGGGACAACTTATTTTGACCATCGCTCAAAGCAATATTTTTCTCCACCTTGTGCTTCAATAGAGGAGATGGGATCCTCACAGCTAAATCTAAAGAGGAAAAAGGAGATAGATCCACATAGGTCACCACCTTTGCAAAGGGCATGTCTACGGGCTTCAAAAAGGAGGAATATCAGGAAGAGAAGTAAGAAGGGGCAGCTCCATAGAGGGAGTGATGAACAACTACACCATTTTAGGGGGAGGTTCATCAAGCTCCATTGACGAAGTTGGAAGAAGGACTGAGGCGATGGGAACTGAGGTAGATGAAAAGATAGAAGTTGAAGCAACAATAGAAGCAGGAGCAAAAATAATGAGCTCCTCCTTGTTCTTATGCAATGCAGTGTTCTCCTTAGCCAGAGCTTTTCATTGATGCTTGTGCTCACATGCAATCTAGTTACATCAATTGTGCACACTTGAAGACATGACTTGATAGGAAGCCAGGGGATCCTTCTCTACCATAGGGGCATCCTACACAACCATCACCGACAAAAGGGTGGACTCCTGAGGAGGAGTAGGAGGAGGAACAAAAGTAGAAATAGAGATAGGCATCTAAACGATGGTACTCTTTCATTTACCTACCTTAGGAGTAGGTGGAGGAATAGGTGGAGGCTGAGACATAGGAAAAACCCTATGAGAATTCTTCCCCTTACTATACAGGGCAGGTCGTGGCATTGTGGGTAGAACAAAAAGCTAAAAAACTAGAGGCTTCATCTTTCACAACATGGGCGCTTTACCTTTTCCTATGCCAAACATAGTAGAAGAAATGAAAGATGCCACTAAAGGATGGGAAAAGCAAGAAGAAGGTGCAAAAGAAGTAGCAACAAAAAAAGAAGGGGAGGAAGGAGAAGGTTCCTAGGAAAGAGCAAGCTTGTATTTCCCATTGGAGGGGCAAAAGATGAAGCACACTATTGTGCACACAAGGAAGCCTTTAGAGAGATAGCCTGAATAGACAAAGGAAAACCACCTTCTAGCATCGAGCCCCCAATCTTATACCTGAAATATGTAGTATATGAAATATCTCCTCTAGGAGGCAGGGGTCTAATTGGGGCAGGCCAAAAGTGGTCAAGAGAGAAGCCCCCACGTTCTACTAGTGGTTTATGTTGAGTATCATAAAAAATATGCATGGTCCCCTCATGGGGGAACTTTAGACATTTGTGGAATAACAAGGTGACTATGTTCATGAAGACTAGCCATGGAACGCCTAGCCTCACCCTGAACAAGTCAAACTTGGGAATCACAACAAATGGGACTTCTAAGCTCTTAGGTCCTACTAGGACTGATGAAGAAATTGAGCTAGTAGGTGCAATAGAAAATCCATTGTGTGTATGAAGGGTAGCCTATGACTCATCATACTTCTCCTTATATAAATTATTTATAAAAAGGGTCTCCTCCATAATGAAATCACATGACTTGAAGGATCAACCATGATCCTTGTTACAATGTTATCATTGATTCAAGTAGGAATGTATAATGGGGAGAGTTCCTTATTCAAAGGAAAATCATGTGAAGTGAATGTAATATCATGAATAATAGTCACATGATCTAGAGGAGGAATATGGGTGAATGGGACTACATTCACATAATCAAATGGGGTGAAATCAAAATACAAAGAAGACAGAGTGACCAAATTAAGAGAATGTGATGGGAATGGATATGTGTAGATATGTAGTTAACTATTTGGCTTCGCTCCAGATTTGTTTGAGGTTTTTTCCTACTATCGATCCAGATAGTCCCATCATTGATGTGGTCCTGAATCACATGATGCATGCGAACACATCTCTCTGTGTCATGTCTGGAGACTCGATGGTATTGGCAGAACTTTTGTGCATCATACCATTGAGAATATGACTCAGAAACTGGTCTAATCTATGGCAAGGTTATTATTTTGTCTTTCAAATATTTTTGCAGGATGTTATTATAAGATTTTGATAACTTAGTAAATATTCTATTTAATCTTGTAGAATTGTTATCTATGGCAAAAAAAACCTTGTTGGCCACAACCTTGTTCTTCTTAGACTCGCTAGAGACTAACACAATTATTCAACCATCCTAATGGAACCATGAGGATGAATCCCTATACAAAATGATTGTTTGTTGGTACTCTTACAAGGCGACACAAAAATGTGTAAAGGATGGATATTTCATTAAAATAAATTTATCTTGCAATGCAGGTTGCAAGTTTTTGATGAATACTTTATGTACATCAAAATTAGGTAGAGGATAGGAAACTTGAGATATCAAGGCCTCATATCAAGCTATAAAATTAGTTACCTTCTCATGAGGTCCTTACTTACATGGGATGAGATCAATAAATGTGATCTTCGAATTGATGTTGGAATGGATCTAATGGAGGAACTGGTTTACAATTTGATCGAAAGAGAATGGAATTATCAGGTAGGGAGTAGTAACATTCCAAATTGACGTCCTTAAGAGAACGCGGGAATATTTTTTCCAAGAGTGCATCATGGTGGAATCATTTTTTACATATGGAATTAAAGGACGAGACATGATTTTGTGGATCCCCATGACCATTGGACTTTTCAAACTTTAGAATCTCTACCCCTTGAGGGATAGGAGTGTTTAGAATGGAAATAGAAAAGGGGATGTGATGACAAAAGGGTTGGAACATCGATTGAGAGGATGAGTTGGCCAAATTCACCAACTGATTTTGAATATGTCCCATATTCTAAAGGAGAGCATTAAGTACATGATCAATGGATGAATTATGACCAATGAAACCACTACCACAAACACTAGCACCCACATTGGTAGATCTACCAACACCAACATCGATAGAGGCATCAACACTAGAACCAAAAATAGGGACACGCTGAGTCTCAATTGTGGAATAACTAAAACCTAAAGGATCCTTATTTAATTTAATCATATGACTTTTCTCAGGAACCATTAGTGTTAGTAGAGGGACCCATTTCAGCCATGCACACAAACACCCTAGGCATCGAGATATCCAACTGTCATCCAACAATCTTCGATTTGACATCTTGAGTAGCACCCAAGATGGAGGTGTAGAATGGGACATGGGTCTCTACAATGTTTGTTATGCTTCAAAGAATCACTAAGACTCTTTGATCTTTAGTTAATAAATTCTTTAGATTTTCAATAATAGGATTCGCTTGGGCAAAGGCATCATCTTTCACCAAGAACCTCATGAGCTCTTTGAGTCTCATTTATAAGGAGTAAATTTATCCTATAGGAACTATGCAAGAATCTTCATCTTTCAACGAAGAGGTGGAGCTCAATGGCGAGGTGAGAGGCATAGGAACATGGGTTGCAACTTCATTAACAGGCGGGGTATATTTGACAGAGATTCCTATTGAGAACTCTTCAAGAGTGAGGTAGTACTAAACCTTCTAGATCTCATGTCCAAGTTCTAATAACTTCTTACTAAATTGTTGTAGGTAGTCGACTAGGTCGTAAAGCTCATAAATAACATCACAAAACACTATCAACTACACATCCTAGCACGAGAGAAGATTGTTTTTTGAAACAAAGACAAAGAGAAGAGGAAATTTTATGTTGGGCTCACCAAAATGTAACGGAGGGGATCCACTACTCCTAAGTCTCTAAGAAAAGGAAGAGTCTGCAATGAGTTGATGACCCTAGGTTACCTCGATGAAAAAATTTCAAGTGACGAGGTGACAAATAGAGGAAAGACTAAACTAGCTTTTTGGGTTTTCTGGTTATTTTATGACATAGGACTTCAAAAGTTAGGTGAATAGACCTCAGAGGTCTCAAGAACAAACTGAAAATCTCTCAACCAAAGGATGAGAGCATGGACCAAGGATAAAAATGTGGCACACCAGCATCTCTTTGGTGCACTAACATCTCGTACAAACATAAAGTAGAGTTTGTTGCTAGAAACACCTGAGACCTGCTAACAACCCAATTGCTAAAGTTTAATGGTTTTAACAAAAATGAACAAAATGTTGAAAGTGCATGAAAAATAAAGAAGTACAACAAGAATAATACTTGAAATGATATTTAATAAACTAACTATAAGAAAAATGATGAGTAGAAGGAAAATATATGCAACTTACGATAGGTCTAGCCTCCCACAAGCTCCTCATGGACAAAACCTGTATAGATGGAGATGAGAAAATATTGAGGATGCTTTTCAGGGTTTTCCTTAGTCAAACCCCCACTTTGGTGTTTCCACCTCCACAAACAGCCAGATAGACCACGATATAGAAATAGTGATAAAGTAGTAAGACAAAATATAGAGAATGCAAAGACAATAATATACTAACAATAAGAATGATAATGCTATGAAGTAAGGTTACCCTCCCTATTTCAAGCTTTGTGAAGCCGAGAGGAAGAGTAGTGCTTTAAAGACATGAGATGAGTGTGCAAGAGTGTAGTGTGGAGAGCTTGAACTTGCAAAAAAAAATGGTGTAGAGTAGCAAAGAGAAGAATGGAAGTGCTAAGAAGTGAGAGTGATAGAGAGAAAGTTGTGAGAATGAATTTGAATAGAAAGAATGAAGCAAAATGAGGAAAAGGGGGAAATAAATGGTCAAATTGCATGCCAAAGAGTTGTTCCTAGGTGCGCTTATGATTGTAGAGGCATTACACTTCATGAGAAGGTGAGTGTAACATCCCAATGACCTAAGAATTAGGAATCTTGTTAGGATGTTTGTGTGGCATGCAAAATTTTATGCAACACAGAAGAATCCTAGACAAAAATTCCCCCACTGATAAAAAACATCAAGGCATAGACATGAATAAAGGCTAAGAGGGCAAGTTAAATTACATTATCGGCTTATTAACCTAAAGTAAAGGGTGATGTTTTGGGAAATTGCATAAGGGTGTAATTTTATGCCATAGCAGTATTAGTATTCGATATCTTGAGAAGTAATTATCAAGAATGAAAAATTATAATACTTTCAAAGTCACTTCTTTTTAAAGTTGATCAAATCTCTTAAAATATCACACCTATGAAATTCTTAAAAACTAGAAACATCACCTAAATGTGCTATTGAATGATCGATAGGTGAAAGTGTTATAGGCACTACACAAAAACGACTTTACCAAAAACACTAATATGAAATGCCTAGCTGGAAGAACTATAAATATTTGTGTGCATAAACCATTCAATAACACCTTTAGGTGTTACTACTAGTTAGTTAGTTACTAGAGATTCCATGATATTTAATAGACATTCGAGGATGGTCATTTATGATGTACATAACTACTTAAATTTGAGAATATTCTAATCCTAATGTTTAAAATCGTAAAACAAACATTTCAAGTATTTTATAAAGAATAATAAAAAAGTATCTTATAAAAAATAATTAAAGGAACCTTAGTATGTTTGACAATGAGATTTTGAATATAATAATAATTTTATTGTTAAATGCAATGATGGTTTTGTTATGATATTTATAACATTGTAATATTATTTACAAAAATAATTACAATCATAAATAATGCCCATGCTATTCTTAAAAGGCCTTGGTGTAATGGTGAAATTTGCATATCCATGCCAATTCCTAGTTAACTTTGGGCCCTTATTGATGGAATGAGTTAATACAATTAGATATTGACAAATGACACACTATTATGTGACGTAAAACTCATTCCCCAACTAATCACATCTCTCCTTTGACACTCATCATATACTTTAGCCATTTATACACCGGTGCATGTATTTATTTCCATACATTCATTACCTACCTCAAAATTTATATTAATCTATCCTAGATCAAATCCTATATTGTGCAACATAATCTTGTGACATATGGAATTAACCAAAAAATTAAAAATTAAAAACTTTAAACACTTGTTGATTCCCATCTATAGGTAAGTGCATGGAAATGGGAAACAAAAAGACACTTTTTTCTTGGAATTAGCTAAACCTAATCTGGAATGAGTAATTTGAAATTTGTACATACTCAAAATTTGAAGTTATAATAAAAACAAAAATTATAGTACTTTGGATCTAATTTCTAAACTATTAAATATTTTTTTAAATGGTTATGGTTAACAGGGTGAAATGTTTGAACACACAAAAAAATGTTCCTATTTTTATCAATAAAATGTAACATGGTGTTTGGTGTGTGCCCCCTATTTTTAAAACTTTATTAGGTGTTTTTAAAAACTATTTGGTAGAAATATAGCAAAGATTGAGTACTACAAGTGTATTTTTTAATAATTTTAAAAAGTGGATGCATCCTAAAAATTATATCACCAAGTGTGTAAATAGATAAATTGCATGGAATTAATCCATAATATATATTTTTAATGTATATATAATGAAGTGCAAAGAAATTTTATATTTTTTTCAAATTTAAATAAATGAATAAATAATTATAAAGAAAAATCAATACATATGTATCAGAAGAATATGAAAACACCCTTCAAAGAAAATAAAAATAAATATATTAACTTATTCAAAATGCTAAAAAAAATGTCAAGTACCTTGTTTTGGAGGTGGATTCATAGAATTATATTGCAAAACATGTAAAGTTGACAATATTGAGATTGAAATTTATTATATTATGTTGAAAAAAAAATTAAGAGCTAAAAGAGATGTTCAAACTTAAGTTTAAAAATCCAAACTTATATAGATGAAATCATAACAAAAAGTTGAATTCAAAGAATACAAATCAAAGATTAATTGGACACAAATACAATTGCTATGTTCTCATTGTTGAAAACAAGTCTATGTCCCACAATGCAATCTTAAACCATGTTACATCATACAATGTAATTTATTATTAATCTATACAACATTCTATAATGTATTCTCTTATATCTTTTATACAAATCTAACCTAAAATAAACAAATAATACACTTTTAATCTTAATTAAACATGAATTACATATAACTTACTTTATTAGCTGATAAGTTACATATATTGTGAGACTTGAACTTGAAACAAGTCTCACGCCTACAAACCACTATTAATTCATCGGAAAACAAGTTTAGCTACAGTTTAATGATAAAACAATTGCAATACGCAGTTTTTGGTTTTGATTGTGTAATTTTTTCTTTTCCTCAATGTTTCATATCAAGCTACACAATCCATCATCAGGAAGATAAAAGATAAGAGAGCAAATTTGTAGAAATGTTAGTAGGCCAAGTCAGATAATAGGGGGGAAGGAAGAGGGGTAGGGGGTTGGTAGGTGCGAGAATCAAGCAGGTAGTGAAAGAATATTTTTAAATTATGAATTTAAAGTAATTGAATAATAACAAAGGGTTAGAAAGAACAAGGGGAAAATGAAAAATAAAGCATAAAAAGAAAAAAATTGGAGGAAAAAGAAATTAAGAGATGAGCTTATATAAAATTAAAAAAGAAACAATAAAATAAAATGAACAAAGAATAATAAAAAATGCAATAAAATCAATATTAAGGTAGCAAGAAATTTGAAAATATACAATTAAAGTGAATTAAACTAGCTATGTCACCTTGTGTAATGGGTACGCCGAAGAGGTGTGGAAGGTCAATTAGGAAAAAATGGTTTGTTTTTTGCACACGTTTGTATAGTAAATGAGATTAATTGATAGGTCATTTAGAAAATGATTTTAATATTATTATTAATTTTTAAAATTTTATGTATTATTTATGCCATTATTATATTAATCTATTATTTATTATTTATGTATTAACTATTATATTGCTATATAATATAGTGTTATATATTATAAACCAAATTATTTATTATATAAAACTAATTAATTATGTCATAATGTTAAAACTTAAATGTGCTCGTTATTAGGGTTGTAATTTATGCTAATTTATACTTAATTACTTAGAATAAAAGATGCCATAATTTTCACATATGGAAAGAGCGCAACCGTAGAATTTTCAAAGGGGAGGCCATAAGTTGTGCATATCTAATCGAAAAAATTAAGGATGCAATAATCGAAACAGCCAACAATAGAACTACTATTAGCACCAACTCAAAATTCACTAGGTGGGATACAGACATTCAAAAAATGTGGGGCAAATTGAAATGGCCCAAGGATCAAACCGAAAGGAAATCTAAAGTTGACAAGAGTCTAGTTGAGTGGCAAGGTCCAAGCGAACTTCCTTGGAAGTTGAACTTTGACAGAGTAGCCAAAGGCAACCCAGGTAAGTTTGGTGCAGGCTGCATCATTAGGGACCAAGACGGACAATGTATTTGGGTTGCCTTAAAAAACTTAGGCATCTGTACTAACAACCTGGCAGAATTGGAGGCACTCTTGTTAGGCATTCAGATGTGTGTCAGCAAAGATATAAGATCAGTGGAAATCGAAGGTGACTCAAAAATTTGCATAGACGCAGTAATCAACGGTCGGTCTCCAAACTGGCAAATCAATTGTTGGGTCGGTCAAATAAAATCTGCACTGGAATCCTTGAACAACTACAAGCTCTGGCATGCCTATAGAGAAGCAAATAAGGTGGCGGACTGGTTAACAAACACAAGCGTCGGTCAATCAGCCAAACTAATTATCGATTCCAATATGGAGCAATGGGATGGGCTGAAGGAGATTGTCGGTCAGGAATTAGTAAAAAATCCTACCTAATACTTTATGCCTGCGTGTTAAAGGCCCATTTTCGATAGCTCCTGGCCTTGACGATGTACCTGAGCCAAGGACCTATCTTGGCCTTCATTTTTCCAGTGGACAAGACCCATTGCTTCTGGCAAACGTATCTGTCTGAGGATATGGCGAGTGGGTAAGTGGTCAAAATTCCTGGTCTCTTTCCCCAAATCCTTACTATACATCAAATCTAGTAGGGGTCACATGGGAGCTATAATTATGCTATCTAAGTTTGGAGCTGGCCTGATCTGAATCATAGCATTTTCTGACCTATGCATGAGTATGGTACATACGCAAGGCTATTAATTATCGGTCTCTCCATCGACTTTCTACTCACGTTCCAAGTTGGCTTTTAGCAGTATGGTATACATTTTTGGTGTCGACTGTTTGTGCACTAAGGAACCTGTAATGGCACAATGTAAATGGCTCTTCGTCATTCCTAACCCAACCATTAGAAATGCGGTGGTCGACCTGATCACTACGGTCTTACCACTGGAGCAACACTGGTGCAATGGTAGAGTTTACGAGCTGATTCTTTGCGCCCTTGTCGACATCACAGAGGCCAGGGAGGTGGTGGTGGAAAAACTGGTTGGCTTTGTCGAGATTGGTAATGCCAAGGTTGTGGCTAATGCTATTATGAATCTAAGTGATGTGGGTTGGGTAGGCTTCCTCAAATACTAATTCGACCCAACCATTTTGGATATGGCTTCTGACGAAGCTAGTTTCGAAGAGGAAGATGCGGTTTCGAGCGGGGATGAGCTGGATGATGCGGCGGCTCAAGCACGCATGGTCGCAGTGGCAAACTTTCAAAGTAATGCCTGGGAAGTATTCAGGGTGGAGTGAAAAATTCCAATATGTCAGCTTTCAAAAACTTTATGCACTCCAATTTGTCTTGGCTCAGCGAGGCCCGTCTGCAGTGTCTATTAAGGATCCGGGATATTCTCGCTGCCATTTTCTTGCTCATAGATTGAGCAAGTTCTGTTCTCTTTTTCTGATCAAAAAATCAAATAGTATGTACTTGGGTGTTACCCCCAGTTAATGGTAACACTTACCTATAAAAAAAATTAGAAAAAGGATGCCATAATTTTTAAATCTAATATATATGTATTTGATAATTTGTTATAAAATAAGCTATATAATAGATAATATAATTATATAAAATATACATTATATATTAATTATGCTAATTTATACTTAACTACATAGGGTAAAGGATGTCATAATTTTAAAACCTAAATGTGCTCATTATTAGGATCTAAGCCATAATTTTCACTTTTATATAATAAAGATATAATATTAATAAATTTTAAGTGGAAAAGAAGAATTCACCTCAAGTTTCGATGTTACTCTCTCAATGAAACATAACTAAATGGGATACGACTATGATTTAGCTGAAAATAAATAATTTTGCTGAAACACAACTGAAATTTATAATAAACAAACTCTAAAATCCTCGTCAAAGCCTTATTTTCAGGCTGTAGCTCGCCAAATTGGAGATGGAGGAGCGGCAAGGAAAGCAACGAAAAAGCAATGGGGAAAGCAGTGGAAATCAGTGGAAAACAACTGAAAAATGGTGAAAAATGATGAACAGTTGAGATTTGGCCAAAAAAACGGTAGTGATGGGGAAAAACAATTGGAAAATGGCAAAAAACAACCAAAAAATGGTGAAAAATGATGGACAATTGACATTTGATTCATTGTCAACCAGGGCCTCTTGTTACGTTTCAACTATTGAAGGAGAAAATGAACTTGAAAAGTTCATATAGGGACACGTCTTCGACGTAAAAATAAAATTGATATCAAAAAAAGAAAATTTAATTATAAGAGATATATTATTTATTAATGAACTAAATAATAGGTGCAATTACACATATGTATGCAATAAGGAACTATACATTAGAGCACAACATATTTGATAGGAAATACAAGAGAATATCAAAACAAGGATGATTTGATTTTAAATATAATTATGTGAATAAAAGAATATTAATATCTAAACAATTGATAATTCCTTTTATTCATACGATTATATTTAAAATAAAATCGTCCCTGTTTTTAAATATAATTATATGATATTATCCTTTGTATCCAATTGTTTTAATATTCGCTTATATTTCCTATCAGGTATGTTTGCTCTAACATATGGTTCCTTATTGCATATATATTTCTTATAAATAAATAATATTTTACATATGATAAATAATATTTTTATAAATAAACAAATAATATTTTTCTTATAGTTATATTTTTTACATATGATTTTCATTTTTTAATCTATGTTAATCATATATTTTCAAATTTCTTGCTACCTTAATATTGATTTTATTGCATTTTTTCTTATTCTTGCTCATTTTTATCTTACTGTTTCTTTTTAATTTTACATAAGCTCATCCCTTAATTCTTTTTCCTCCAATTTTTTCCCTTTTTATGTTTTATGTTTTATTTTTCTTGATTCTCACACCTACCAACCCCTCCCCCCTCTTCCTTCCCTCCTTTTATTTGGGTTGGTCTTCTAACATTTCTACAATCCTGCTCTCTTATCTTATATATTCTTCATGATGGATCATGTCTTATATATTCTTCATGATGGATCATGTAGTTTGATCTGAAACGTCAAGGAAAATAAAAATTCACATAGAAAAAACCAGAAACTACATACTACAATACTATGGATCATAGGTCAACGATAAAACAATTGATGTTTAATGGTAAAAGTCTCTAAAATATCAAAGAAAGCCTATAAAATCTCATTATCACATAATAGCCAAATAAATATTGATTTGTCAACTAGATGGGAATGTTCTATTTCTATTTGTAGTATTTTTTGCAATTTCATGACAGCTTTCTTTTTTCATTTTCATTGTTTTATGTTTTAAATCTACATACAAATATTTCAAAATAGGATAATAAGTAATTTCTTTAAGAAACTAAAAAAAAAATTGTTTAAGTTTCTTTCATTTCATTATTTAGCACTTATTATTATTTGTTTAAATTAGAATTTGGAGCACATGACATCCATACCCACTCATGCACAAATATATACTCTGCAACATATTAACATACATATAATTTTCTATTAATGCAATCCTTACATCTTAGTTTAAATACAGGTACTAATTTATATATAAACTAAAATAATTAAAAATAATAATAATTAAACAAAAAAACATTTATAAAAATATAAATAAACGAACTTTATAATTAAAAAACACATCTTTCGTTTTAATTCAAAGTTGCTTTATTTGTGGGAGAACAAAATGCGGTGCTTGGACATTTCTATGGTATGGAGATATCTTAAAATAATAAAGGGTGACAAATCATGATAATTGCTTTAAGAAGGTTCAAATTTTGTCTTTTTTTGTGTGGGATGATGTGTATGCACTCTAAGTTTGTTTTTGGGGAATGAGGTTTTTTTTGTATTGAACAAAGTTGGAGAAATACAATAAAAAAAAAGAATGCAGATCTAAAGATGGATTGCCAAATGAAAGAACGAGGAAGCACTAGAAATAGCAAGCTTACAACTCACAAATATAGATAACTATGTCAATCAGAAGTAACAAAAATGGTTGGATCGACCAATAATACATATAACCTAAAATACAATGCACGAAGGACACAATTACATATGGAATGAGCTTTGAGTTCTTTGGAATTAATTTGAATTTTATTCATTTGAAATTTTGATTTAGTGAATAGGATGGTTAAGTATGATGAGTAAAATAAATAAAATGTGGATTATATATATAATTAATATAAAAACATTTTATTTAAATAATTGATATTGATATTAATTATTTTATTATTAAAGAATTTTAAATAGTAATCTTATTTTTATTAGTTAAATTTTATATTTGATAATTTAACTAATAATAGCTAAAAATAATCAATGTAGGAATAATATTTTCAAAAGTAAGTTATAAACAATTCAATTAAAATTTGTATAAATTATCACAATGGTAAGAAGATAAATATGTTAAAAGCTACATAATCTATTTTAATTTAACCTATAAATAATAAGGAACACTAATTATGCCTCTTTAGATAGAAGCAAATTAATTTTATGGTTAAAAAAATTAATAAAGCTAATCAAAATGATAATAATTGATTGAGGTAAATGTTTAAAAAATAAAATAATAGAAGTTTTTAAAATAATAATTTATGTCTATCATTTTTTTAAATATTAAAAAATAAAATGATAAACATATATAATAAAATAGAATAACTTTTAACATCCATGAGGTCAAAAAATAGTATATAAAACAACCAGTTATGTCAATCAAACCTTCTACCTTTCATTTCTAGTCTCATTCAAAGTGAAAGTGAGGTTGTTAGTTGCACAATTGAGGACGAGATTGCATCACCTTAGGTGTGAGACTACTAGGCGGAAGATTCCCAAGGAAACTTGGGAAGAAAGAACTTGTATTTTCTGCAATAAGGGGGCAGTGGAAACATAATGACACTTCATCATTGAATGCACAACTTATGAGGATACTCGTACTCAACACAAAAATAGTTTGAAAGTTGACAATATGTACCAGCTATTTGAGGAAGATAAAATTAACTAGATGGCCAACCTTGTATTCAAAATTAATAGCAAGAGATCTGACTTGGAGAAGAGCATGAAGACAAATTAAACCTGTTTGTCTCGGTCCCATAGTGTGTTTAGTCTCATGGACGCCATTAAAATCTTTCATTCATTCAAGTGATAATGAGTTCTCCAACTTTCTCAACTATCCTCTCAATAAATGAACTAGATAAAGCAACATCAACCAAAATACTAGCATACTTGGCCTTGACGTACCAAAATACTAGTGTACTTGGCACTGATGTACTTTTAGACATCACAATTAAAAACTCACACAATTAAAACCAAAAGTTTCTTGGCCCTGATGTGTACTTGTAGACATCGCAATTAAAAACTCACACAGTTAAATCCAAAAGTTTATTCCTCGAACATTATGGATCAATCGGGTATCCATCCCCCTATAAACTGCAATGTGCTTGGTAAACTTTTTTCATGTGACCAGTGGCGCTAGTGCGACACACCTTCCGATACCACAGGTTTGGGGGGCAGACCTCATGACCGCTTGCCTACAACAAGATGCTTTAGCCAATCAAACTAAACCCCCCGTTGATTGTGGAAATTATATGTCTATAATTTATTTATGAATTTTTTTAATACAAAACCAATCCACATCAATACATTAGAAATTATAAAACATGTATTACAAAATGAATAAATAATTTTAATGACATACACCAAACCGAATGATTTGAAAACTACTTTGATCCCCTTCAACAATTGAACGGTCACCGTTCCAAACACCATGGCCGTTAATTAACTGCGACAGGACGTACGTCGCGCTGGACAGGCAAGACAGTATCCTGGGTGCTGCTATAATCTGACTAGCACCACTGTACATAAAACGTATCAATAAACACTCTGCCCTGGGCATCTATGGTCTTTAAGGAAATCAAACGTTTGATTTTATAGTATTCATTCTCTCTTGATTTGAAAAAGGAAGGATGTTGTGATCTTCCTGCAGCTTTTGCTTTACAGGAATTATAACTTTTCTTCTTTTTTAAATCCTCTAGGAAACCCGCTTCCCCATGCTGAAATTGAAATGATTTCAAATCTTTAACGGCATAAAAAATTTAAGCAATAACGACTGGTTATAAAATAGAAAACCTAAAACTCTTGACATTGCAAGTTGATTTTCAAAAAATCTCACCTAACACGAGGAGAAATAGGCATAAACATGCGTGTGCTTTATAGGGATTTGTTAATAATCAACAAATCTCGAATAGACTTGAGAATGAAAATGATAAACAAATGAGTACTAATAATGATTTTGTTTTTCCAATACGGCTGGGGAACATCTGTTCAGACCTCAACGGATGCCATTGCCTCCACTCACTATCTTTGAATAAAGACATCATCGTAAGGTGTATATAGATATATGGGTCAAGTACAAAAGTAATTTGAGAGTAATTGTTTTTCAAAATTTATTTGGTTTGGAGAAGATTGAGAGAATAAAAGAATTTATAATAAGAAAAAAAAATCTTTTGAAAAATAGAAATAATGCGATATGTTGTTCCATAGACTAGAAATGGCAAGGTCTATTGTTGTACAGACTATCTTTTACCCTCCTCTCTCATAGGCTATCTTTAACTTCATAAAAGATCAATTCACAACAGGAATAGCGAGGTCTGCTCTTTCATAGATGAACTTTCACCTCCCCATCCTATCTTTAATCTCATAAAAGATCAACCTTCGCAAAACAGAAATAGCGAGGTCTGCTCTTTCATGGACGATCTTTCACCTCACTATCCTATCTTTCACCTCATAAAAGATCAACATTCACAAAAGAAAAATAACCAAATCTATCATTTCATAAGCTATGTTTTAACTCAATGTCCGATAGACTAAAAGAGAGGGACCCATGGTGGGTAAGGCTATGTTGTGCTATCTTTAACCTCATAAAATAGTACTGTACTTGAAAAAGCCTCAAGTAAGTTGCACTGTAACTCTAAGGAAATCATTATGGTTTTGCGGGTTGTTTTGCAGGTAAACGTTAGATTGTATTACTTCTAAAAAAGAGGAAATTTGTTTTCATCTCCACATTTTGGATTCCGAGAAGCATAACCCTAAGGGCAAGCACAGTGTTATTCGATTTCCAAGGTCTGCTGGTTTGGGCGTCTGGTCAATGGGTCATGGAACTTACCATGAAAACTAGGTAATGCAGCTTGCTATTTAAATAAGGTTTGATAAGGAGAAGGTCGGAGGTGGGGTCAAGCTAGATTTGAAAAACCAAAGGCCGTAACTGGGCCCCCAAGCCGAGAAATAGTCCTCCAGCGACTACTGACTGCACACGTTCATAAATGTCTTCTCTTGCGGAGTGTTCTGTGAAAGCACCTGAATCCTTATTATGATTTTATGACCGGCTTTCTGCTCGGCCTCCGACCTGGCGCATAGAGCTTGTTGTTGGCACGTCTCTGTCAACCTAGTCATGGCTGACAGGTTGCCTTAAAGGAAAACAATTGAATCAAATTTGAAGGTGTCAAGAATGGATGCAAGTTGGGACCGACACAAAGTGTAAATGCAGGTGTGTGGTGTGAATGAGAAATGTTGGGCATTCCTGCTAGACGGTCGATAGACGAAGCCTCTGCTAATAAGTATATTAAATCCTCCGCCATTAGCAAAAGATGGCAGCCGCCTGCTCCGCCATCTATATTGCATCTCCCCATGCCTTCCAAGCGCATTCGCAAGCCAAAAAAACGCAACCCTTCAGTGGACAAAGGTGGTGATCGCCAGTGCCAGGGAGAAGGAGAAGGAGAAGCAGAAGCAGAGGCACATAGAGGCAAACTGGAGGCACTATTTGGGCAGGAACGGGAATTTGCGCGGTCCGTTCCCATCATTCTTCTGCACCCCAACGCTATTAATTCGCCCAGGCGGGGGAAGGTTCTCTCGCGTCACTCTGCTTCCAGTCGCGACAGTGAAGATACGAGACACTTCTTTGAGTTGGAAAGCAGCGAGAGAGAGCAGGCGAGGGGTAGGGAAGCATGGGGTCCCCAGGACTGGAAGTTTCAAGCGGAAGTGCTGAGGGCCGAGTGTAATCTGCTGAGAATGGAAAAGGAGGTGGCCGTTAGGAGATGGGAGCAGGGCTGTGCTGAGATGCACCACGCTCTTAACATGGCTCATTCACTTCATTCCGCTGTCCAAACTATTGTTACAGTTACGCACACTGCCTTTTTCCTTTCTCAGTTGTAATCGAGTATGGGGTCGGTGTTCAAAATCATGCCGTTTAAAAATATTTTAAAAAGGAAAAAAAAACTGATTTGAGTTTGTGCTGTGTTTTGCTGCGCAGGGAAGGAAGAAGATTGTGGACGAGAAGAATGCCCAAGTTGTGCTGCAAACGACCCTGCAGAACCAGATAGAAGCTTTGCAGGGCAAGCTAGAAAAGCTCCAGAAGAACTCAGAATTTAGGGAAAGCGAGTTGAAAAAATGCAGCAACTTTGATCGACAGGCTATGTTTCTGCAGAGAAGATTGGATAAATTGCGCAAAAGGTCAAAGGAGCGGTCATACAGCGAAGATACTGCCAAGGCTCTGCAACAGCGATTGGAGACGCTTGTCCGGGCTGTTTGCTCCACTGCACAATGGGTACGTTAGTAGGTTCTGAGTCTTCACATGATTTCTCTGTGGACCCATCTCTCTCTTTCAAATTTCATCCCACTCACCACCGAGCTTGTTTGTATCGATCGGTCTATAACACCAGTGCTCCATCTTATTTGCATTTTTTCATCTGTTTGCACTGCTCATACGTTTAGTACCAGTGATGCTCATACTACTTTTGATGAACCCCAAAAAATTTCTTTACAACTCAACTGGGACCTTTACCTTTTTCTCAAAAGATATGTAGTTATATTTATCAGAAAGATGATTCAATATAAAGTTTGTATTCATAAGAGTTGTCAACATGTCTCAATATTCATCTTCAGAATTCGTTCATCAACCTTCATTCCAAAAGGATAAACTATCTCATTGTGATTTATAATTTTTCTCTCCTTTTCAAACAAACTTTTAAATAATATGTATTTTCCTTGCAGTAGTAAACACAATTTGGTTAGGAGCGGACAATAATATATACATTTCAAATTTGCCTGATTTCCTGATTATGTGCTATGCTGGTTTGTAGGAGAGTGGCGAGGAGAATACTAAGGCAGACTATGTAGAAGTTGCTCTTGAAGAAGAAGATGAACATGAAGTCCTTATAGAGTCAAGATTGAGAATCCAGAGACCTTCCAGCATAAAACGTTGTTTGGATGATAACCAAAATCGACTCCTGGATGTATGTGGGCTAGGACAATACATAGAGTCAGTTTTTTAAATTCAAGCTTACAATCAGTCTGGTTACCAGTGTGCTTGATTGTGTGTGTGCGGATTACTTTTTACTATAAAGCTCTGTCTAGTTTCTCAGGTTTACTTCAGTCCTAGATTTGGTGTTCAAAACATTTGAATGTGCCTCAGTTTTGTGTATTTTGTTTTGGCCCTTGGTACCTCATCTTTCTGATTATGATATGCTTTAATCTCATTCTTAGTTCATATCAGGTTGGCTCTAGGTTGTTCATGACTTTGGATTAACCCATATCAGTTCAATGTAAAAGTATATGCTCAATAAACTGAAGGTGGTCCTGTCCAATTGACAGGCTACTCTGCTGAAGGAAAAGCTTGATTCTTTGTCAATGAATATGAATGAGAGAAAGGAAGCTGCAGCACAGATACAGAAGGAATACAGATCTATGCTTAGTAGCTCTGGAAATTGCAGTTCCAGGAGAGTAGATGCACCTGGAAGAGCAGAGCAGGCATGTGAATTGCTAATTCATACCCACTTTCTTTTAAGTTATTATTCTTTAAAAATTGTATTTCTTTTTATAGTTTATAGTTTTGGAATTGTGGTTCGCTTGACTGACTTTGCTGGTTGGATGTTTGAGCAGGAAGGTAATCAAGAAAACAAGCTTTGCTCCGAACGTTGCAAGGCTATAATTAGGAAGATTGCTGAACAAGTTCAAGCAGAGACAGAGCAGTGGTTTCAAGTCCAAGAAATTTTACATCATGTACGTGAAGAAATGGAAGACCTGCAAAAGTCAAGGGACTTCTGGGAAGATCATGCCCTCCATTCTGATGCAAAGATTGCAACCTTACAGACAGCGGTATGTACAATCTATTCAAATTCTCTTAGTCCTACGAACTGGTTTTAATTCTTCTGGTAGCTAACGCTTACCTTTTAGGTCAATTATCATAAAAGAATTCGTCCCTCTGGATATCCCTCTAGCCATAGTACAGCCTTATTTAAAATTGTTGAAATTTGTTCTCTATCCCTTCACATTTGAATAAAACCAGTCGACAATAAGGGCTTTGTGTTATTTGTTATCATTTGCAAACCAGATGCATGAATGGAGAGAAAAGTCATACAAATACGAGAACAAGGTCTCAGAGTTACAGTCAGAAATTACCCGAGTGAGAAATGAGAAGGAGCAAGTCAGACATAGACATGCTCTTGAGCAGAGTAGATGGCTTGATGGACGTAGCAGACTCACACATGGATTGGTATTGTCAAATTCAGCAAAAAGCTCAATGACTAGTGCTACTGATTGTGAGAGTGATAATCATGAGGCCTCTATTAATCCTTCACAAAGGCGCAACAGTTCTGAAAGCAGAGAGATAGAAGTAGTCCATCATACCGAGGATGAAAACTGGAATGAGAAAGAGAATCTGAAGACCAAATTTGGGCACATTGCTAAGCCGAGAATACCCAAAACCATGCAGAAGTCTCACACCTGTAGTAACAAGAACTCTCTGAACAAGGCTTCAAAACTTAGACAACCAAGCACTAACCAAAAGTCGTTCACAATGCATCCTCAGCAAAGTGATTGTGTTGCAGAGCAAGTGCCAGGGAAAAGGTCTGACAGAAAGGTTCGGGATCTTCATTCCAAAGAGAATTCGTTGCTTCATAACAGACACCCTCAGAGAGAAACTCCTGGAAAATGGGGTCAAGTGAATAAGAATCTGGAGGTAAGGGGATCAGGAAAATCATCTTCTGGTTCTACACGCTCACCACTAGGGGAAATCGGGAATGCTTCTCCATTTAGAATCAGAAGAACAATTTTTCCAGTGTCTACTGAGGAATCATCTGACCCCTGAATTGCAGAAAGCATCGGCAAAATATTTTCTCTTGGTTTTAACATTGACCTCCATTTGACCCCCATTCCTTAAGGAAGAACCGCTAAGAGAAAATGTGGGCAATGAATGCAAGTTCTGCTTTCTTTGAACAGAATAACTATGTAAACAGAGCAGGCTGCTCTTTTAAACAATTATATATTACTAACTGGTGTGAGAGTTTATTATAAAGTGAGAGCTGAAGCAGAGTTCATTGTGTAATATATAAGGTTTTGATTGAGATTATCAAGAATAAAATTGACAAACTTACTTGTTTGTGATGCAAAGTCTCTGGTCTTGTGATACCCAGACTATTTTGTCAAAGTTCAGTTGAGAAGTGATACTTGCAGTATACTATTGAGTTATATGTGTGAGTATATATACTTTGTATATATAAATATGTTCTTTGTATTGTGTAATCTGTACTAATTTGTTCCAGTGGATAGATGTATACTTTTGATTATGATGAAGAGGGAGAATAAAATTATTTTAGGATAAATAAATAAATAATTTTAATATTTAGAATCAACTTCAAATAGAAGAGTTGTTAGATTGGTAATAATAAGTTATAAAATAAATGTTTGAGAAAGTGAATAAAATAATAAATGTATTTAGCTTGAAAATTGTGATAAATGATAGAATGTCATTATTAATAATATAAAAATATCATTAAATATTAGATGAATGTTTCAAAATTAGTGAATGTCATATTTATCACTTTAGGCCATTTATGTGATTGTAGAATTAATCATGCTAGTGAGGGGTTGATCTTTGTCTCACAAAATGGATCTAGACTTGTGGATCCAAACTTTGTAAACTTTTAGAATGATGTTTTTAGCACCTCGATGTACTTAGTTTGTTTCTACATAAAATTTATTTTGTTGTTTTGTTCATTTGCACAAGGTAGGAATAAATGCTTTCCTTTTGTCAAACCATATAAGGATACAAATCCAATGGCAAGATAAAAAGATCGAGGACAACACTCTCAAACATAAAAGATGCCTTAGATTATTGCATTATACATCTATTGATAAATACTCTTGATCATGTATGCAAATAGTAATGACATCTCTAGGAAAGAGGTGTGGATGCCACTAGGAGATGCTTAAAATGAACTAGTGTTGCCCTTTTAAATACAACACCAAGGATCACAAATGAAAAGTTTCATGATTAAAGTTAGTGGACAATGGTCACAAGGAGAGGTAATGTTAGTGTCTATTTTAATTTCAATTTGACAAGTTAAGGGGTCATTTCGATAAGTGCCTCAATCACTTCTATGGTTGCAAATTTGACTTGGGGCAAGAATAAAGTAAACTAAAGGTCAAGATTGGTCCATGGGAATGAATGCATATAGGAATGGATAAGGATCAAGTTGTGTGTCCGCTCTCAATTGAAAACATGCCATTTGTATGCTTGTTATTGCTGATTGAAAATGACATGAATAAGAAAATTTCACCATTACAAGTGGGCTTGTTTCAATTAAAGTGACCTTAATGCAACAACAAGCATGCAAATGGT
The DNA here is from genome assembly GCA_007115665.2 of Sequoiadendron giganteum. Classification (NCBI taxonomy): domain Eukaryota; kingdom Viridiplantae; phylum Streptophyta; class Pinopsida; order Cupressales; family Cupressaceae; genus Sequoiadendron; species Sequoiadendron giganteum. The sequence goes on along the minus strand of CM021105.1, from coordinate 367,480,463 downwards.
GTGATTCCAACAATTTGTGTGCCCAGGCCCTTTTCCCTTATGTTTTGGGCCCATAGTGATTAAGTTGGCCTTACACATTGACTAATGTGCAAGATGACATAATTTTTACATGAAAGTTGGAAAATAACTTTTTATTAGCTTGACCCTATTATTACTCAATACTCATACCCATAATTCAAATCTAACTCCACATTTGGGTATTTTCCACCTTAATTTAATTTGTGCACACAAATGTGAACCCTAAAATTTTAAATTTACTAGTTGATATGAGTTGACTAATGTGTAACTTATTTTAAAATTGTATGTTAGGTTAGTTTATTTAAGGACCCACTTTAACTCATTTAGATCATCTAGGATTATCATGGAAGCATTCATATGAGAACATCATAGTAGCTTTATGTAACATCACAATTGCAGCATCATCCTAGGCATATTGCATGTTATCTTTGATCTTAGTTTTGAAGGGCACACAATCTATTGAGGGGGGGGAGGTGAATCAGTAGATCAAAACAATTCTAGAAACCTTTATTTTTACAACTATCATATAGATTTTCAACATGAAGAGCACTAAACCATACAAGCTAGTAATCAAAGCACAACACAAGATAACACATAACACCAAATATACGTGGAAACCCAAGATGGAAAAACTACAGTGAGAAATCTCACAAGCATGAATATAATAAGTGAATTTACAATATGATCTAGCCACCAACCTATCAAAGACACCAATCCCCAAATGAATTTTTAGGAACCAACCTAGTGGACACGACAATCCCCACCAGAATGAGACACCAATCCCTACCAGAACAATATAATAAGTAGAACACCAGTCCTATCAGAATACAAAAATAATGGCAGATTTGAAATTTAACTCTGGTATGCACCAAAGACATGTAACTAACACTCTCTCACATTGAGAATGACCCTATGATACTGGGGCTCCGTGTTTTCTTCACACTTCTATACTCACATACCTTCCATTCATTACACTTGATTTAACTTGCTATATTTGCTCATGCAGTTGTCACACACTCAATGCATCTAAACATTTGAAATATATACATGACATTACATTAACACTCTTCCATGTCGACCAGGGATGGTGGACCTAAATTCAAATTACATGGGATGTGTAATACAACGGTCCAAACACAAATTTCTTGTCGCCAAGAGGAGTTGACACCTTGCGCCACCACAAGAACCTTAAACAAGTCATATCCTCACTCCACACACATGATTTGAATTATGCACACTACAAGTCATTACCGTACATGCCTCAAATTTTGAATAGCTTGATGAACCTTCTGATGCTTCAAACTTCTTGCACACTGAGCCTCACCTTTGAAAACTCGGGAAACTGATAGAGCTAGTGTAGACACACTATCCTTCCAAACCATAGAGCAACATTACATTTCTGAAAGAAATGCTGGAACCATATTTAGAAATCTCTCTACCCAAAGATATCCTTCTGGACCACTACACTCATGCTGACTGCATACCTGACATGGTATAATAAATACATTAACTATTTGAAGGTAGTCACATCTCATCATACATGATACAAGATATGATTGATTAGACAATCTACACATGGATACACAACATGCTTCTAGAACCTTAAGACAAATAACAATTCTAGTACTCCAATCTTTTTCATCTTTTGACAACCTTCACATCTAACAGCCTTGATACCCTTTGATAACCACTGTCAGCAACAATCCTTTGACACCAATTTGACATCAATGACAACCTATATTCAACAATATCCCCCTTTGTCATTGATGTCAAACAACAAAATATTGGGCCCACCAAACACTTCGAAAAGAATATGTCTCAATGATTTATTAGTTGTAGCATTTACTCCCCTTGTGAAATATATAGCATTCTGATATCACTTTCTACTTAATTTATCATTTCTTAAGATTAGATTTAAATTAAAACAATTAAACAATTAATAATAAGTGCTAGATTAGATTTAATTTTTTTTACAATTCTCCTCTCAAGATTAGTGCAGGGAAATGATTCTTCTATCCCTCACATCCTTATAAATTTTTAGGTGTTTGCATGTTTTAAAATACTTGATTCATATTTATCCTAGTATCAACAACATATTAAAACCAAAGAAAATAAATCATCCTCTTTTTTGACACCACACTATCTTCAATACCCACCCTTGGTCCATCACTACTTGCCTCCATTAAGTAAATTGTATCTGCATATGATTACTCCAATATCATTTAATTAAACCCCTTACAAGAGTACGTGCTGAAATAAACCCTAAACCACCAAAAACCAATAAATTTGAACAAATACAAGTAAAAACACAATCTAATATAAAAAAGTTAATGAACCTAGCATAAAGATACCAAACAACAAATGAAATCCCCTACACTAACACAAAACCATGAAAAAGACCATAAAAGGGACCAAGAAAACACAAGAAGAACAAATATTAATGAAAAATAAAAAGTAAGGAAAAGAATATAAGATGAATATTCATCTTCCACACTATAGCTTTCCTTTCCTCTGATTTTTTCATGCTCATCTATTTCAGAAAAAAACATGTACTCACTATTAATAGAATTGAAAGTTCAATCCTCACCATCCATTTATTCTTGATTATACTCATCATACTAAAGTGCTAGCATATCTTCAACTTTATCCATATTGTTTGAGTGTAATGAACCTATATACAATATACTCATCTATTTGATGATAATTATACAAATAATTTGCATTAAAATGTGGTTTGGCACCTTTATAGACATAACTGTTGGTTTAATGAAATGTAATTATGTGATAATTTAATTTTATAATAATTATTCTAACACTAAGATCCTCTAATATAATTAACTTTTTATACTTCTTTTTTAATGAGTTTGTATAATGATCATCAATAATATTGACATCTTTTTATTTCACCCACATTGCCCCCATTTAAAAATTATAATTATAATTATCACTCATATGAATGAGGGGAGGTTATAGAGAGATTTAATATATAATATCATTCTCTAATAATAGAATCTCACAATTGCTAATAATGGCACGCAAATTAGAAAATGAGCTAAAATTATGGAAAGCCATTTTTTAGGAAGAATGCTCAAGTAAAATATTTCTGATAAATGAATGTTGAAACTCATTGTTTAGTAGTTTGAAACTTATCTTACCTATCCTAGTTTGTAATCTCAACACATATTCCTTGTCTCATTTTATTCTTGTGTACATTGCGATAAATTATCAATTTTTATTTTTGGCTCATTGTTTTATTTAGAATCAGGAACACAAGCAATGGCTAAGTCTCCAAAAGAATTAAAGAATGAGATAAAATATAAAACCGAGTAAGTACATAATCTATCAAGATTTGTGGAAACATCTTAACAAGTAATCACTTATCATAAATATTGCCTAAAAATGTTTACTAAAAGAGAATTTGTGAGCTAATAGGTCACCTCTATCATCATAAATTATAAATCTAGGTTCCATGAAGATAATTAGAGAATGAAAAGTGAATATGTCATAGACTAATATATTATGTAGCATCTCGCTTGTGAAATCCTTCTTTTAAGACTTTTTTAAATCATTGATATTAGTTTCTATTACTAATGATGGCAGTGAAAAAGTTTGGCAGTGTAGGAGTTTGCAAGGAAGGAGTGGTAGACATTAAAGGTACATGATTGGATAGTGGACATATGGAAAAAAATATAAGGGATGTGTGAATTCAAAAAGAAGGTATAAATGAGTTTAGGCATAAGTTTTATAGGTCTAAAAATAAGAATCTAGATGAAAAATGTGGATATGATAATAGTAGGAGAGGATTGAACAATATGAAGGATAGTCCAAAAGAATAATCATGAGACATAAAAGGTAAAGGGGAAAAATTAATCCTAGAGGGTAATTTGGAGCTCAAAGTTAAACTATGAAGAGTAGTGGTAGGATCAATCCAATAGGTGAAAGCTCCGAGTATGTCATATGCCAATGGATTATGTGGTATCTCACTTGTGAAATCATTTTAGAAGATAAAAAATGAGAAACATTATTAAATAGTCTGTTAGACTAATAACTATATTTACTTTCCTTCTTTATAATATTCTAACTGAACCAAATTTTATTATATTCATATATATATATATATATATATATATATATATATATAAACTTGATTCCAGATTGAAGAACCAAAATATATTTCCAAAATATCTAGACATCAATACCACAAAAAACCATTTTCGATGAAAAATTAAACCATAAATGTAACTAGTTTATATATATATTATTAATCTATTAAATGAACCAATAAACAATCTACATTAAAAGAAACATAAACCTAGACAAATTACATAAGCCTCATGACCTTCCAAACATAAACTTACATTCATCACAATGCATATTTAGACTAGAAGACCTATTTAGAACCTCCTCTTCATTTGTTTCATCGTTTTTGCAAAAATCTAAGTCCATAGTGATGGTATCCATAGGGAGAGTAACCTTCAGGCATAGAGAAATTTCTTCCATAGACCATTGGAGACAAAATTGAAACCTTTTGATAGCACGAAGATGTTCCAAAAAATAGGCAAATGAACCTCCAATTCATGGGCAACATCTCCAATGTCACCATGGAGGATGGAGGAGTAAGCCACCATTGACAACATGGAGGCACAAGTAAGGGACTATGCCGTGTGAAACGTATTTCACTTACCCCAAGTATAACTAGGATCTAGAAGGAGCTTCACCATTGTTGTTCGAATACTAACACTAGGGGACTCATCCATGTCTTTGGTAAACTCCCACATTCTCACCATCCAGAGCCAAAGATCAGGGTTTGAGATATCTTGTTGCACACAAGCCATGATATCTGCTACCACCTCTTCACTAGAGACTCACAATTTCCATTTTTTGGGAATCTTGTCAACAACACCACCTTTGTACCTGGTTAGTCAGTGTGTGGGGGATGATGGAATAGAAAGTTGAAACAAACAACAGACAAGAAAGATGAAAAGTAAAATGGTGGAGAAGATGCCCATTTTTATTGTTAAGTTGGGATAAGAAGAGGGGTTATTGTAGTTGAGGCAGACAGGTTTCCTCCCCGAGCTAGCGCATGGCACCATAATTGAAATGGAAAGGCAATGCAGAGACAGGAGGTGCAAAAAAAGTGTTGTGTTTATGTTGTTCATCTAATTTATCATGGGTATGCCTCTTCCTTCCTTTTCACTGGATAACATCATGATTTTGCGCACGCCCGAGAGGTGGGTGCCATTGCCTGTGCTTGCTCCTGCCCCTGCTCCTACTCTTTCTCTTGCTCCTACTCCAAAGTGGTTTTGGATCATGTTAGATTTTGTTCCAAAAGTGGGCACCTTGTTTTGTTGATCGCTCAGTACAATAGCACATCGGGAAGCTTGATACTGATCCTGGTAGGTCCACGCCACTTATGAGAACAAGGAATCCAATCCTCTTATGACTCCCAGATTTCTTTAGGTGTTTTGGCAAGGAAACTATACAATACCTACCAAGCCCTTACGCCACTATCTCTTCACTCTAACATGAATTGGGAGGTATCAGTCTTGATCTATTTTATATACTAAAGAGATATTTTTAATTTTTTAATTTATATTATTTCTTAAGGATTTTATATTATCTATGAGTTCATTTTGCTACTCATTCATTTTTCTATATACTTGCTAAACATTTTACATCTCAATACCTATTCATCGGTTAAATACAACATTATAAAAAAAATAGACTTTTGAGACACATCAAGAAAATGAAAAATAGAAGAAATCCCTTGCATCTACCTAGAGGTAATTACTTAGGTATACATGATGTGATATAATTACTATGCATACTTTTCATTCATTATTACAATGACATCTAATGCTCCCAAAACAACCCCTTGTCGAGTTGAATCCTCCTAAGATTTGTCTAAATGATCTTGATCAACTCTTGAGGAAAAAATTCCCACCAATAGATTGAGGAGGAACCATCTTTGGCTCACAAATCTACTCCTTAATTAGCTTCCTAGTCAACTACTTGATTGCCATTTCTACCAATATGTTGAACTGAATTTCCTCAAACTAGCTAGCACTTTGTTTAGCTTGAGAAAGAATAACTTCAAGAATCCAATTTTGAACTATTCCTCCTTTCAAAGCCCCCAATAACTAGTTTGAGTCACCATCCACCCATAATTTCCTCCATCCTTTATATCTAGCTATCATCATTCCCCACAATATGGCTTTGGCTTTAGTCATATTCTTTATGTCTACCCTAAAATTATATGCAAAAAGGGTAATGGGATAGCCATCCCAATCCTTAAAAATAGCACCCCTAGTCTTCCTAGGGTTGTCTTTTAGCATCGTCAAAATTAAATTTTACCTAGCTCAATTTCAAATAAAGTCAAGAACAATTATGTCGCTTAGAAAGGGCCTCCTACTTAGAATGTCCTATCCATCTATACCAAAGCATAGGTTTTAGCCCATCTAGTCTCATTCTCAAAAATATGTCAATCTTCATCTTTATGTATTTCTCCTAGTTCTAAAATAGAAGTTTCAACAATGTCCTAGATTCTCTCCACTGATATTTCTTTTCACTAAAAAGTTATCTTTTTGTGTTCAACGAAAGTATTCTAGACTACTAGAGTTGGGAAACTATTCCATATAAGGTTCAAACTTGGGTTCTTGACCTTTAATAACCAATCCACTAAGAGATTGGTAATATTAGGGTTAACCTAGGCCAAACCCCATTTGTCTAGGAGATGATGTCATAAACTTGAAGACAAATCACAATGAATAAATAAATGGTCATTATCCTCACTTTTAGCTTTGCATATAGGAAATTTGGATGGATCCAACATACCTAGAAGCGACAATCTACCAAAGTCAAAGAAGTCATTTATAATAAATCCAAATAAATGTGTTTGCCTTAGGTGAACCTTTAGGATTCCATATCTTCAACCCAAAAGTAGGGATAATACCATTAGGTTTACTAAAAGAGTAGTTCATACCTTAGGTGAGAGGCTTGAATTTGACAAATAAACAAAAATATGATTAATCTACTAACATAATTGAGAAGCTATGTTTGTTCCATAATATGACTAGACCACCAATGATTCCATCTACATCTTTCATCACACCCTCATTGCACCTCCAGAATCGGGGAATAAATTCTCAAAGATTGGAACCCTTCACATTAGTTTCTTGGAGGAGAAAGATGTTAGGGCACACAATATCAATTAGTTGTTTGAGAAAATTACATTTTCTAGGACATTAAGGCCATAGATATTCCAACTTGTCACCTTCATAACTTGTTTGAAGTAGGGAGGTGCTTACCTTTAGCTTTGATAAACTTCCTCATCAAAGCCTATGTGTCATTTTCCAGATCCTTGAAAGCCTTCATATTAGACTTTATGTCATCTATTTTCCTCCCTTTATTATTGGCTCCCTTGATATCTATTTGATTAAAGTTCTTACCACCTAATATTTTGCCCTTTTTGGTCATAATGCTCCAATTTGTTGAATTATCTTTATCTTCCAACACCTCTTGAAAGAATTTTTTATCGTTATCAAATCATTTCTATCCATCTACTAATTCAACAGATCTAATAAAGGGTTTGATTTTTTTTAGAACATAATTTAATTAAGGGTCGACCCTTATAAAATTTATATATTTTTCTAATATAAGGTTATAAAACCTTATGTTATAAATCATATACCATTTAATAATTAATAATTTAATAACTAGGATTATTATTTATTTATGAATGGTTTCTTTGAATAGATTTGACTAACACCTCTTAAGGTATTTTTCCACCCTTTCTCCTATATTTAAGGATATTCTCTCTCATTTGAGAGTGTGTGAATTTGAAGATTGATAGTGAATTATATCACTATGCACATGGGAGTGTCCCTCGGTTTCTATTTTTAATATACTATTATTGATTTAATAAATTTCACTTTATAGGGTTTTTAATTGAAAAGGTATTCCCCATTTATATCTTGTGTAATGTGTAAAATATATGCGTGTATGATTCTCATTTTATATTTTATTTATAATGATTAGTATCCTAAGATCCCAATTTTTAATAATTTCTCTAGGCTTATGGGCCACTTTGCTAGGTTGAAAAATTTCTAATTCCCTGAGGGATCCATGTTCTTGGGGGAGTTGAACATTCTTTCTCCATTGTTGGGGGATAGCCTTCTCAAAAACTAGGGTACAAATTTATTAATCTCATCCTCCTTTGAAGGCCCAACTTATCTTTCTAAACTCACTATAAAGTTGTTCCATCTAAGGATGTGAGGGATAGAAGAATCATTTCCCTACACTAATCTAATCTAGCACTTATTATTGATTGTGCTAAATGTTATGCCTAGTGTTTCCTCATTTATGAGTATGTATGATGTTAGTCCTCACTTTGAATTACTTATTTATAGATATTACCAACTATCTTTGACACTTATTTATTGGTTTGTGCTACATTGACTAGTGAGTACTTCTTTCATAAAATTTATACTTATCTCGATTCAATGATATTCCCCCCTAACTGTTTTAAAAATATGTGTATTTGCATTCATAAGTCAACTTCTAAATATTTGATTATTGTGGGGGTACTTTATTGGCATGGCTATAATATTTTTACTTATATTCCTTGATGACCATGAGAAATGATTTTCCCTTCAAGAATCATGGGGGCATATGTGGAGGCCATGTTAGTGTCAATTTATTGGTTTAGCCACAATTATGAATGGGTTATTATTAGAGTAAAAGAAAAATATTGATACATTTTTTAAAGTGTTCAACATTCCAAATAAATAATAATCTAAAATATACACTTTCCCATGAGATTCTTGCATTTAACCCTCTGTGTCTATTCTCTACATGGACACACTCCTATTTTCACTTTTGCAAATTATTTGAATTAGTGGGTTGAGGTCACCCCCTCAAATTTTCTACAACAATTGATATTTGTACTTTCATTATGGACAATCTTATCTCTACATTTGGTTTTCCATCTACCACCATTATAGATAATGGTACATCTATTAAGAACAAAGAGGTGAAAAATTAGAAAATTTTCAAACTCAACAAAGTTTCTCTCCTCCTTAATATGCATAGGTTAATAGTCAAGCATAGACTATTAATAAGACTATTGAGAAAAAAAAATGAAGAAAATAATTGATAAGCATGTACTAATTGATGTCACAACTTGTTCCCACATTATGAGATTACTATACCACTAATCATACTCCTACAAGGAACATACCTTACTAATTGGTTTATGGTATTAGTACCTTTATGCCACTTGAATTAGAGATTCCTTCATCGATTAATTATCTTTGTGGCATTATTGGTGATACTACATAGCAATACCATATATTGCAAGATCTTGAAACACTAGATGAGGAAAGAGTTCACTAGAAAATATTTAGACATATCAAAGAAAACTTTAAAGAAAACATTAGTTAAAGTGGATTTATTATTGGTTACTTGGTTCTTCATGCTAATCCATAGGATCACAAGTGCTAGAGAACTACGATGTAAATTTCATCCCAACTGGTTGGGACCATTCATTATTACTTAACTTAAAACATGTGATTTTGGTTTATCCATACCATAAGGAAAACCAATAAAATAGCCAGTTAAAATTATACATTTGTATCATAGTTTAGTGGATCTTGATTACTAGATGTTACAATGATTTAATTTTATAAGGGGTAACTACTAAGCATTTCTAGACTCCTTGTCTATTATCTAATTAGCTATTTACCTTTTCCACGCATATATGCTATTTATTTCCATGTTTTTTTGTAATAATTGAACCTAACACTTCATTATCATACTTCATAGATATATTTATTTATTGCTATTTTCATGTCAACACTAACATTATTTACATGTCACATGACACATTTCATTATGTTTAGTGAATTCATCTTTACAAGTTATTTTTTGCATTTCCTTATTGTTGTAGGAAACTTTGGGGGTATCATGAAGCCTCAAACTTATCATTGATATTTATTTCATTCTTGTTGTGTTTTACACGATGCTTCTACTTATCTTTGATTCCTTGCATCACTTGTATGTAACCAATTGGAGAGAGGGAATATATTATCCCTAGCATTATTTTATGGTTATGATTGCAGTGGTGGACTTATAAATTTATGATTAATTTTATAGTACTAAAATAAGCTTCATCACCATGTAAAAATGGATTAAATTTTGCATGGTAAATTTTTTTATCATGTCATCTTTAGAGTCAAATCTTCCATGACTCTAGACCTTTGGATCTATTTTATCCATAGGTAGAGTCCTCTTCCACTTGGTTAGATCCCCTTTTTTCTTTGTCAAATACCTTTCACACTTTTTTTGGTTTAAGCTATACCACTTTCCACTTGGATGGATGAAAGGAAGAAAAATTGTGGAATATGATTCCTACACTATTTATCTTGGATAGATGAAAGGAACTAAGTATTTGCATCACTCCATTGATCCCCTTCACTAGTCCATTATGAGATCAAATCTAGACTCTAACTTGATGTGGAAAACTATCCTCAAATGATTATTATCACTACACCTTCCCTCCATCATATTCTTCATACTTCAAAAATAATGGTTGATGGGAGGTCATATGGAAGGAAGTCCTAGACTCTATCAAGCATGCACATTTTGAGGTGTGGGTTACTAAGGCTACGAAAAAAGTGTCGCACCCAAATCCCTAGTCGAAATCCATAGTATACATCAAACTCTTGATTTTACTGACATAAGAAACACACGACATATGATCCATCTATGTGGGTTTTATAGGACACTAGTCAACTCAAAGCTTAGTTCCCATAGAAATGGAAAGGCTCAATGGCCTACAACCTGTCATGTTGAAGCACTGCAATATACAGTTCATATAATTACTCTAACCCAATTAAAGCTTCATTTTCACTCTATATCTTCCAATCTTCATACACAAGATATAATTGACAACCGCCAAGTGCTTCATGTCAAATTGTGCAAAAATCTAGGACTTCAGATCATAAATAGCATCCTTAATGTCAAAACCCATGAGTGTTAGGGCTTAATAGGGGCATGAATCGCATAATCTCATTGGCATTGTAGGTATTTGAATCTTGGTGGTGACAACATCATACCATGTCCTTAATGATGACTTTACCCTTATTAAGTTTTCATTAGGAATTGCAATACAAAATATTATATATGAATATTTATAATTGAAATGGTGGAAAAGGTGGACCTTAGGATTTTAGCCCTAGGGTTTGGATACCTTTTCCAACATTTCATGTAGGGGGATTGAGGTAGCAGGGGTTTGATGCACTTGGACAAGATATAGGACTCACTTACAACCTGTAAGGTGAATCAACCTACCCTTGACCAAATTTGGAATGAAACGCAATGATTTGACTAGGCTAATGATGCAAATAATTATTTTAATGCAAGACAAATAGATCCAGAAAGTCATGGAGAAATTAAGACTTTAGAAATGGTCTAAGAAGAATACTATGCACCTGACATATGAATTTGAAGCTAAAAATTGAGGACCAATTCACCTAGGGTGATTGTGTCCTAGTTGAGCAACTTGCAAACTAATTTCACAATCCTTTGGAGCCTGATCAAAGTCTTCTTTTCTCGGTGTCGCACTGTCAAATCTTTGTTGGATGTCGAGATAAATAAGTTTCCATATGTTGTCGAGTTGTAGGGTTTGAAATGTAACAATTAATAATTGACCTTCAACTTCTCCCAATCTTCTTCAGATTTGAAACTTGCACATTCAAAGAGATAGGAAGGGTTGTGCCATATAGGGGCTTGCCTTTGTTAAACCCAAGTTGGTGTTTCCACTTCCGCAATGGAAATGTTAATGAAAGAGAGATAAATGAAAAATGAATGATGAATCAACAAATATGACCTACATTTCACCACTCAAAAATGGCTTTCTTGAAGGAATCAAGTCATACAAATCTCCTCAAGGTTGTTGGGAAAATGTGTCTCAACCTTGCAATTACATAAGGTATTGTTGATACATAAGCGAAGGGGGGTTGCGGGGGGGTGGGGGGTACCCCCATGAGGGGTCTAAACGGGCCCACTGTTTGGAGGCCATGCACCCCAACAGGCGCTCGGGGATAACGCCCCCAAAAGCTATATTTAATTAATATTTTATTATTATAAATCTAGACCATTCATCAATAGGTCTCAGATCTAACAGTTGATATTTTGTTGGCTTTACTTTCCCTAGAAGGAAACCCTATTTTATGAGGGCATCAAATTACAAATATGTATTGTGATGTATTCTATGAGTTTGATAACGGTTGTGTTACCTTAGGATCTCTAGTTGGTGATACTCTTATGAGAAGCTTGCATTACAAGTAGATTGCAATCTTTGTGATTTTTGAATAATATATTTGGCGGCTTTTAGAGTGTGGGTTTTTTTTTCCTGAAAGATTTTTCCCCGCGTAAATCACTATGTTGTGATATGCATGATATTTATGTTTATTTCTATTATATTTCCGTAACTGTTGAAAAGATCTATAAAGTTCTGCATTATCCTCTTCTCAAGATTAGTGTAGGAAGTTGTTCTGCTACCTTAGCTTCCTTACAAAGGCTTGATGTTTGTTGGCTTGATTTTCTTGAATATCACAAGCAATATGATAACATAAAAATGAACATTTAACTCACATACACTTTGACATGATGCTTTGATATTGAATTGTTGCAATAAATCTGCTCTGGACTTCTCTTGACTTGCTTGATAGTGCTCTCAACAATAATGCTTGCTCATAAATTGCTAGTTCTCTCCACTTAGTTTTCAAATGATGAAATGACTAGGTATTTATATGCAATTATTCTAATTTACCAACAATTAAATCTTGATAGTTGACATTCGACATTTGAAATTCAAATAATAAAATGTTGAATTTGACATATTTAATTTTGGAGGCAAAATAAAGGGACTAAGTAACCCTAGGCAACTAGGTCCCAACCCTATTTTTCAAGACTTAAGGTGTTGGGAGAAAAATATTAAATGAACACTTTGTTTTATACATGCAATTTGTTGGTAAATATTAAAATGGGCCATAAAATGCATAATTTAGGAAACTAGGTGTACAATTAGGTCCATGCACTTAAGGAGGAGCAAACAATATTGTGAAATTATCAAGGGTGACAATTTATGATGCGAAATTTAGCCCCCACTTTAGTGAGAGTATGAACTTACTCTCAGACTCACACTAAAGTAGAAAATTTGTCAAGAGGGGTCTAATTGTCCAAATGTTGAAGAGGTAGGATGACAATGAATCTAGGGGGAATACACAAGCCCACAATATTCAAGATCCCATGGAAAACCAACATAATAATGTCATACACAATGTCAACACAAAATGCAAAGGAAGGGTATGAATATCATAGACTAGCAAGTTGTGTTATGCTAGGATCCACACCTAAGGTGTTCATGACTCGCAGACTAACAAAGTCTGATATTTTCTAGGTGAATCACAAACTGAAGGTACCAAAAGCTAATGAAGTATGATATTCACTAGGTGAGCCCCCTAGACAAAGTAGAAAATTGATAAACACACAAGGACTAGTGAAGTCCAGTTTTCATTAGGTGTGTACCCATGTCAACCATACCAAGAATTATACTCTTGATAATCTAATAAGGTGATACAAAAATGATCAAAATGCTATGCCAATGCATCACTAAGTCTAATGCGTGTGAACAAAGTGAAGAAAAAATGCCAATATATGTCCCCACCTTAAAGTAATTTTAAAACACCTTTTTTGTGAGAAATTTCTTTAAGGTAGAAAATGTTAAATGTCATGCATTAAGGGTCATGAGAGCTTATTAGGAAATCCCTATGCCATAACATGGAAATCAGGTCTTTATTTACAAAAAATAAAGAGGAGAGGATGTGACTAGGTCATGAGAACCCTAGCGCGAGCCGTGCAGCCTCCATAACCCGATCACCATCATCCTCCCAATGTCAATTCCCATCCAATTGTCATGTGGAAAACTATTATTAACATATTCTTTTACAATTTTATGCCATATTACATATGGGGAGTTATTGTCTACTATTAGCTGAGAATCTTATAATGGTCATGAGGAGTGATCATCATTGAAAGGAAATTATTTAAAATAATATTTTATTTTATTTTCTATGATTGGGGCACTAGAATTTGGGTACCCAGGCTGGCCTTTATCCATCTATTTATTAATAGGGAAATTCTCATTATTGACATCCAATTTCCCTATACCAAAACTCCATAAAAAAAATTCAACACTCATGTTCATTCATCCATCTTAGGATGAAACCCTTTGGATGCTAAAATTATAGGAATAAAACCCTTCGATTTCTTGAGAGAAATCTCATATAGAGGTTGCATTTACATTTCAAGATCATGTATTTTTTCTAGTATTTTTGAGTGTGTTATTTATCGTTTTTGTGAAGGAAAGAGCTCCAAAATTTATTCATCATATCAATTTTAATCAAATCCATATTTTTGGTGAAGTGTGTGCATATTTTAGCATTGTTTTTCAATAATTTCTATTAGTTTTGTGGAGACAGATGTTGCAACAAGAAATGAAAATCTCAATATTTATTTTATAATTCTAGGATGTATATTTCATGCCATTTCTAGTAATTTTTAATATTTTATCAATATATCAGTCCTAGTATTGTGGTACATTTTTGTGACTTGTGTGCAAGTATTGTTTGATTTTTCCTACATAGTTGCAGAAAATTAACTGCAATTGTTTCCATAGTTTATTATTAAGTATAAAAGTAAACATTATATTATATTCTATGTTATTTTTAATATTTTATATCAAATCTAAAAATATATATTAAAAAATTGGTTGGGGACAATTCATAATTACACTTAGGAGTAGCTTAATTTTGTTCTTTCATGTAGGTATTATTTTTTTTGCTTGATCCAAAATTAGTGAGATCTTATTTATTCAAATGAACCCCCCTACTTTTTTTGTTAAGTTAGGAATTTTTATAGATCAACCCAAGTCATTAGAGGCCACAACTTTGGGACCTTCTTCCTAAAATTTTTACAATTTGTAAAAACCCACAAGTATTGGGGGTTAGTAGGGGCATGAAGTTTGTAATTCCAATGACATTGTAGGTATTCAAATTTTAGTGGTGACAACATCACCCCATGTCCTTAGTGGTAACTTTTCACTTATTTTTAAATTTAAATTTCTATTAATAACCAACATAAAAATAGTATATACAAATATTTATAATTGATTTCACTTTCATAATCTCTAAACTAAATTCATTCTATATTTTTATTTCGATATGCATGTATTTATGGTGGAAATGAAATGAGAAATTAAACATATAAATGGTGTAAATAAATAGGGGGTGGAAATGAAATGAGAGACCACGATTGTCAGCTCTATGGTTGTGGCATGCAAATTGGCTTAGGTGGCAGGATGGACGATCATTCACTCTAAGGATGGTGATGGTTGTTGCCATGTTGGCGACCATACCACGTATAAGGACTATGTAGAAGGGTCGGGGTCTTGTAGGGCAAGGTGGTGGTTCACGTGGCATAATGAGCTGGAAAACCAAGTGGGGTGTATTTTCATTGTGTGTCATTTGGGCATTTTTCTCAAGTTTGTAGGGTGGTGATTTGATGTATAATAAATGATTTTACTCCTTTTTCGTGCCTCTGGCATTGACGACATCTAAATATAATGAGAGAGATCTATGAGTGATTAGAGTCTACTATGGTTTATCTCCCAGTTGGCATGTCATGACGCGACATCATGCACGATTGTGGACACGTGGCGATAGATAAGAAATTTTGGGTGGGCACACACGTAGTTGCACAATGTGGATGTGTGGCAAGCTCTGGCGGAGGAAGGACCTTAAATGTTCATCAGTTGGCATAGTTTTTTCCAACTTTTGGTTTCATTATTTTGGTAAGCTCTATGTGGGTAGTCATGGCAGAGCGATCAAAATTCATAGTGGAGATTTCGTCAAAGGCGGTGGTGAGCCTGGGGCAGGACACTCCCATCCAATTGGACATAAAGGTTAGGTAGATTTCTTTCAAGGTAATTATTGACCAACGACTGAAAATGATAATGTTAAGGATCGATCCTCATGCGGTGGTTGCAGTTAAAATGATTATGGGCAAGGAATTTTTGGTGAGACGGGAGACATTCAAGGTTAACACCCACATTGTTGAAGTAAAGTGAAGGCGATTGTTTACAAGCTCTTCAAGAAAGAGCTCCTAAGCGACCTGGATGAAGTTTTGAAATCGACTCTACTGGGATGTGGAGAACCTCGGCCCCATGATCTTCCTTTGGTTAAGGTCCTGGGAGAAGTCATCAAGGTTTACCCCTTGCTTCTGGAGCTCAAAGGCATGGCTTTAGTCAGGCATCAACGAATTACAGTGTACGGGGTAAGTTTCCTTAAGAAACTGCTAATGCTAGAGTCAATTAATGGTTTCGACTGGGTAGCTGATTTCAATCAATTCACCAAAATGAATGGATTTTAGCTGGTGGTCGGGTAGCTGGGTTGGTTAGTTTGGGGCTTGCAGTCTAAATATTGTAATGGTGGCGGCTGGTATTTCCTTCTTTTGGTTTTTGTTACAGTATGGTGTTTCTCTCTGGTTTTGTTTCCCTGGTTTCAACGAAGCGGGTGTAAGGTCTTTTGTTGTTAGGTGCTCAAGTTTGTAAAATTTGGTGGCCGATGGGGGCCTTTTTGCACATAAGGGTAGTTGGTTGGTTACTGGGTTGACCCATCAAGGCAATTTTCTGCTAATTTCGCCACACCTGCTATGTAGACGAACTATAAATTTTTTGAAATTTAATATACTTACCTCTTACGAATAAAAAAAGAAAAGGATACCTAGGATATATTATAAAATTAAGGAGTATTTTAATAGAAAATATGTCTTTATAGGACATAAACATTTAACATTAGAATGTAAAAGTAAAATTTAGGGGTACTACTACTTGAGATTCCATAGATGTAGGAACTATGGATAAGTCTACTAAGTTAATCCCATGGGCTTGAATTTCATGTTAGACCTTCAACATTTGAACTCTTCCCTATGAATAACTCTTTTGATATTGTTTTGGGGCATACTTTTCCTTCATGATCTTTGCTATTGTAGAAGAAATAGAACCATGTTGTTGGAGTATTATTCTATGGCTGCATGTTATTCTATGCTTCACATTTTTTTATTTTTAGAATAGCGACCCCATTCATGAGTACCTTCAACAAGTTCTTGAAGTCATCACCTCATGGAGGATAAATATTACTTTCACCTATCTATTTCTTCATCTAACTAGCTTGGATCATATAATCTTCAATGCTTATTTTTGGGTTTTGAGTAGCATCTAGATTATTCAATCATACCCTATTGAGATCATACTTAATAGTGTAGGAAGAAGTGAAATTCATATGTTGACATCTTTTTTTCTTACTATTCAATAATAAAAATAATCACTCTCTAGTTTTCATCACTTATTCTATATTCAAGGATGAAACTTCTAAAATTTCTTGTGATATCTTTGTGATCAACCTCAAGCTAGTTGAGGTTCAATCAAAGCATGAGAGTGTTTCCTCATATGTTGACGCACTTTAATTTTTGTGCATGTGTGGTTTCATATAAAGTCTCACTTTGAGCCTCAAAAAAATGGGTATCCATAAAATTTGTTGCATAAATTCACTAGGGGTATCTCATGGGACAATGTCCCCTCTCTTTTAATAGTGAATACTTTTCTTTATTTAATATTTCTATAAATCTTGAAGATGATGAAATATCTAAATATATTTGCATACATACAGAGATTGTTTGTAGAATATATTACTAGATCTACATGTAATTATAAAATTTATACAATTTAGAGAAATTAAAAAAAAAATTCCTTCTAGTGCTATTAATGTAGAATATCAAGTATCCACTTGAAACAAAGAAAATAATTGAATGGAAATGACCAATTATATCAATTAACAAGCGATCTACAAAATAAAATCAAAGAATCTACAAGGTTATACATCTTCTCACAAAAATAGATGTCCACAAGGCATAAAAACATTGCAAGATGACTTTTCTATTATTGCAAAAGAAGTCAAGTCTTTATAAATATAAAAATTATCTCAAAGTTTTATCCTTATTGATTTCTAGAAAGGATCCCCACAAATGATAATAGATGCCCTATTTATTACACTTTTGGTTAGTTACAAGTCATTAATAACTTGTAACTACTTGGTAACAAACTTCTAACTACTCCAAAACATTTAAATGACTGTACTTAAACATTAAATGTTTCAATTATCAAATAATCATTAGTATTTTTATACCGTGTCCACACTAAAAAGTGATAAATAATTATTTTACATGTTGACACTCTTCTATTCTGAAACTCTCAAAAGTACATAGAATAATGTCTGAACCAAAATGTTAAAATTCATATATAATACAAAGAGAATTTAATATTTTTACAACTGAGAATAATAATTTCCAACAAAAAAGACTCAAAATTATCTTCATTAAATATTACACAACCCATATCTTCCAAATCATGCAATACAATTTTTATTTTTATCTTCTTAACAACCTTTTGATTGCCTTCTTCTATGTAATTTCCTTTGCATTGTTTGAACAATAAAAAAAACATCTTCTAGATTGTATAATGCAATTTTTTTAAATAGATATTTTCTATGATGCATTCATGAATATAACTGTCTTCTATCTTGATGCCTTGTATTTATGAAAGACTACTTGATATGGGTCTCTACTTATATTCTCAGGAACTTCGTTTTATTCATCACATAAGTTCTCAGAACTTTGACAGGGCCTGTCACAAGACTTACGCCTCCATTAATGGAGTCTAAATATCTGAAAATGTTACTCTTACAAGATGATACTCCAAAAAGATCATTAAAAAACTAATCTTCAAAAAATGCATTAAATTAGTCTTTTGAATCAAGAAGAAAATTCTAGCCTTCCACTGAAAATATTGCAGGACTGGAACAGGGAAACATTACTCTGCAATGCCTATTTTGGTATTTGAATTCTCATTAAAAGAAGTGAATTTATAATAATTGCATGCTCTCATTTGGTTTTTTTCTTATATTTTATGGTCAACAAAATGGAGAATTTGAGGGGGCCATCTTATTATGCACTATGGATTAGCTAAGGGTTGGAAGAATGGGTGAAGAATTTGGTATTCCTAGGAATTTCACCTAACATGATGTATCAAAATCATCTTGAGATGGTTTATGAGAAGTTGATTGTGTTTAATGAGTAAAGTGTTAGAAATTTATTTATAATAACATTACATTTATTTTCATATTATTATAAGATTTTAGTATGTTTATGTTCGTGATTTGGTGCATTATTATAAGAGTTTTTGACACTTTTAATTTGTTTTTTAATGTATTTGTTTGATTTATGATTTTAGCATGTTTATGTTCATGATTTGGTATATTATTACAAGAGTTCTTGACCTGTTTAATGTATTTATTTTCTTTGTTTGATTCATGATATTGATTACAATAATGTATTTTTAGTTTAATTTATTATTACTTATTTTTTGAAGAATTTTGATGTTGTTGATATGTTATTATTTCATGTATAGGTTTGTACTACTTGACACTTAGTCTAAGTGGGAACATTACTGGCTTAATAGGCTGATTCACATCCAACATTTGTGTAGTATGCACTACAAAGTTGTAGATACTAAGTCATTTTAAGATTTCGAGTGATTTTTTATTTTTATTGTTGAGTACTTTTCTAATTTATGTTCACTTATGTTTATTGTTTTGACTATCAATGTTGGTACTTTAGGGTTGAGTGATGGCTTTAAGGACCTAGATGTTAAGTGCATGGTAGTTCTTTTAACTAGTTGTTGTTAGTCTTAGTGGTAAGGCTATATGGAGATCATTGTGAGCATATGGATATAAGTTGGACTTTATTTTTTTTAATTTTATATTATAATGTTTTGGAAAAATATTAGTCTTATATTAATTTTTGAATTGGATTCCATTGTTGTTTGTGAGAGGTTTTGTAAGGGTCAATTATGCAATAAACTAGCCTTGAGTGGTAAATATTATGCATTAAATACATTGGGACCATGGCGAGACCTTGCATTCTCTCTAGGGCTTCATTTTATGTCATTTTGATTTTGATACGATGGTTTTGTTGTTAAAATAATTGGCAATTGAGGGATTGAAAACTATAGAGTGCCAATTTTTAAGAGAGATTCCAATTCCATGTTAAAAAATATAGGCCTTATTCAAGGCCATGTGTGAAGAGGAAGTTGAGAGATTATGGTTGGTTGCTAAATATTGTTTACTATACTTTTTGAGCTCTTTGGCTATAGCTTTTTACTCTTGGATATGTATTTTCTCTCAACACCATTCAAGGAGAAAGGTGTTAGTAGAAAAGGAATATAATATGATTACTTGACTATAAGGAATCATCCACTACATTTTTTAGCTGGTGTACTGGTTCTTAAGGAGAAAAAAGTTGTCTTTGTTTGAGTTAAGGAATCCTAGTAAGACTCAGCTCATAATCTCTTTCTCTTTTGAATTGTAATGCTTTTGAGTTCCTTGATTTAATACTAGAAGTTCTTATTTTAAAAAACTTTTGGGTATTGCAAAAGATATATTATGTTGATGGTTTTAATATTATTGTAGGGATTTTCTCATAAAGAACAATATGACCTTGTTTAGGTTAAAGAACCTATTTTCATTTTGGTGATTTAAAGCTTTTGATGAGGAAACCCTATACTTAATATTTTTTCCTATTTTAAATTTATATTTTAATTCTCCATGTGAGTGTTGGGGTCTTTTTAATATTACCCTATTAGGGTTTTGATGTTTACCTTTAATATTGCATTGTGGAAACTTATTTTCCTTTTTGGGTTTGATTTTTCTATATAGGATACTTAGAGGATTGTAGCCATAAAGGTTTTAAAATTTATGGAAAGAAAAAATATCACGAGGTTATTGTTCATGATAATATTCAAGGTCACTCTTCTTGTAGATGATTAAACTCTAGTTGTCATAATGGTCTAAGCATCTCTTGGTCTTTTCACTCCCTAGGTAATGGTGGGTAATACTTCCAAATGCAATTGAGGTTACTTAACTTGGGAAGGGGATAGGGTTGTGTCCAAAGGTTGGGACCACCTTGAACCTTACACACTCACCTATGCTAATTATAATTATTCTATCAAGGATAACATATGGAATAATTCTTATGGAGAATGAATCTTTATGAGGAGGTAATTATTCCTCTATTATGGTATATTATAGTTGTTTCAAAATATAATTATAATAATCTAAATAGATCACATATATTGCATAAGCTGGTTACTTGGAATCTTATTGTATATCATGATTTAGATATATTTGTAACCATGTTTGGGAAGATTATTACCTTGTCAGTTAAGGTCCATGGTATTGTCTTTGATCATACCAATAAGGATTACTTGTAAGAATTAATAAAATATGGGCTAATATTGACCCATATCTAAACCCATTGGGTAAATTTTTTATGTACACATACTAGTATATTAGTTATATTGTTCATGTTCTTTCTATCATTATATATATATTATATTGGTTACAATCATATGTAGTATGGTTATTAGAATTATGCTTTAGGGTTTGGATTGCTTGATAATGGTCTTTATTGTTAGGGATGTATGGTATTATGTATGTATAATCTCAAAGTATAGTATATTTTTAAATATGGTATTGTTGTACCATGTGGTAATAGTCACAAATGCTTTCCTTAAAACTTAGTGAATAATTTTGTGATAGTTTATTATTGATATCACTATTGTCTACTAAAGTAAAGGTTGGTGTATTTAATAGTGATATTAAGGTAAAAGAAAATTATAAATTGTATGGATAGATGTTCCATATTTGTACTATTTACTTTACCATGGAGTACTATTGGGTGGAAACATTATGACATAATGACAAGAGGGTTGTATGAGGAAACATTGAATTCTTAAAAGGGATCTCAAATTTATTTTTTAGAGGTATGTTTATTTAATTATCTATATCTTTGAAGAATTTAAAAATCAATCATTCGCTATCAAATGAATGCTGATATATGAAAAGGAATTATGAAGAGTAAAACCTTAGTGTGATAATTCATGATGTCATATCATTATGATTTATGCTTTGAGTGCATGATCATTGATTATCTTCCCTCTCTAACTTACTCTATGGAATCCCTATGTTGGACTTTGTGATATCAATGTGTGTCAAAGGTATTTTGAATTTGGTTTGTCCTTTATCCTAGAGGGTAATATTCTATCCTTGAGGATGTTATGAGCATGTGATTTACACGTGTCATTAATTTATATTGAAATTTATTCACTCTGTTAAATGAATAGAAACATTCTTATTTGGTGGGGTTATAAATATCCAATCTTGGTTTTGAAATTAATTTACAAGTCTAAATAAAGAATATAAATTGTTAAATGTGAGAAGGAAATACAAAAAATATTCCTAGTTAGGGATTATAACTATATTAGTTGGACAAGCTTGTAAACTAGAAAGGGGTGTCTTGTGGGATATGTTATAAGTATTAGGATTAGGAAATATTATTGGAAGTGGATTTTGTAGATGGATACAAACCCTTAAATTGTGTTTATAATGTTTCAATTTGACTGTTATTGGAAAAAATCTATGTTAATATAAAGTTGCACTAAGGGATGAGACTAATAATATAAATATTTCTTTCTCATCCATATCTAGCCATGCATGGTAAATGTTGTACTTCAATCTGGACTAGTTGTGATAAGAAGATTAAATGGTATAGTTTGGTTGAATTTGAAATGCACTTGTGTGTATGGGCAATGCCATCTTATATATATGACCTTGGTCTCTAAGGTTCAATTTTAACTTGAAGTTGATTCAATATGCTGCTCTCTAGATCAAAGTATATAAATTATCCCAAGAACTATGGTCTAAAGAGGTTTTTTAATTAATTTTCAACTCCCTACGAGAATATGTTTATTATTATAATGCCACCGAGGGTGGAAAATTGGTGATTTATACAAGAATTTGTGTAAGGATGAATTTAAGAAATACAATAAAAACAATATTAATTTGTCCTATATTTTGGGTGAGTAAAGTCAAGATCTTGGACATTCTAATTAGATGCTTGCACTACTGGAAAATTGACTTCACTAGAAATTGAGTTATACAAAAAGAGGGCAAGATGGGACAACCAAGACAAAATAAGGTGGTGGAGATTGCATTTTGACCCCATTTCCTAAGGAGGATACCTCCTTAGTGAAGGATAATGTGTATTCACCTCTCCTAGAATAACTTTATAATGAGTTTAGAAAGATAAGTTAGGCCTTCAAAGGAAGGAGGATGAGATTAATATTTTTCCCCCAATTTTTGAGAAGGCTATCAACCTATCCACCAACAATGGAGAAAGAGCATTCAACTCCCCCAAGAACATCAGTCCCTCAAGGAAGTAAAAAAAAATCAACCTAGTAAAGTGGCCCATGAGCCTAGAGAAGTTATTAAAAATCAAGATCTTAGGATACTAATCATTATATAAAAAAAATATAAAATAAATAAAATAAGAATCATAAAATGATATATTTTACACATTACACAAGATATAAATAGAGAAATCCTCTTACATTAAAAAATCCCATAAAGCGTCATTTTATTAAAGAATTTATAATAGTAGTCTATTAAAAATGGACTAAACCTAGGGACACTCCCATGTTCATAGTGATATAATTCACTATCAATCTCCAAATTCAAACTCTCAAATGAGAGAGAGTATCCTTAAATATAGGAGAAAGGGTAGAAAAATACCTTAAGAGGTATTAGTCAAATCTATTCAAAAGAAACCATTCATAAATAAATAATAATCTTAGTTATTAGATTATTAATTATTAAATGGTATATTCTTTATAACATAATATTTCTTTGGGAACCTAGACAAACCACTTTACGGAAGCATCATCTACCTACCATGGTCTAAAACTAGATCATTCTAAAGGCTTCAGGAAGGTTTGGCTTGAGGGTGACTTTTAAATGTCATTAATTTCCTTAAAAATATTACCTCCCCTTGTCGATCTATTGAACCTATTATTATTGATGTTTTGGTTATATTGAATACCTTTGAGAAATGTTTCATCTCTCACATTTATCATGAGGGGTAATGGGCTAACGAACAAGTTTGCAAATTTTGGGGTTCTTCAACCTAAAGTGTGGGATAGGATTGAACCCCTTCCCATTGATATTCAAACTAGTGTGAATTATGACATGTAAGCTATTTAGGGTGGGGGTTCCCTTCATGATTATATTAAGTCACATGTTGATTCTCATGCATAATTTCAAGTCGCAGTGTGATTTTTTTGAGGAGAGCTCGTTTCATTTTAAATTTTTAATGATGTTGTTGATGTTTGAAAGATTTGAATTTAAGGATAATGATGATTCCAAGCCTTTTCAGTACTTCCAGATAGATTTTGGGTGTCTATAGAGCCTTTTCCTTCTTGAGGCTTCTTCTCTTTTGTATTATTTTCAAATACCTGGAATTGTTGTGGCTTCGCTATGCGTTCAATATAGGTGGCAAAAGGAATCGAATTGAGCCTATTTCTTGTGATAGTACCAAAAGAAACAAGAAGATACATGGTCTTTTGGAGGAGGGTGGTATCACTCCTTACATTGAAAGAATTCATGGATTTGATCCAGTGGTTTCATAGGCCTTTGTCAATGGTTGGGGAAATAGAGTGCTAAGGGTGTTTGGCCTGAAATTCAGTATTACTGAAGAGTTGATTGGAAGCATTAATGGTATGGCTATTGTGGGTAGGAAGGTGTACATGGATAAAAAGGAGTCTAATTCTACCATGGCATCCTTCTTCAAAAGGAATGAAAGGGAGCAACTATAAAAAGCTAAATGTGGTGGCTTTGCTCATAGCTAGATATAAAGACCATTTGGGGTGATTTGGTTGTGGAAATTATGAGGTACATTACTCTAGACGGTCATTTTTTTTTCTTGTTGGTTATCATTTTGTGTTGTTAAACCATTTCAGACATAAGAAGAGGGTGAATTTCCCCTATTATCTATTGGCCTCCTTAGAAAATGGTATTAAAGACTTTAAGAAGAACCCCAAGAACCCCATTCTTCATGAGGGTTTAATTTTACTCATTATGGATTATGCTAAGTTATTCTCCATTCCGAATGAACCCAAGAAAATAAATAAAAGCTATTCTAAACGGTCGAAGTTTGGTTATGATACGGGGTCTGATATGGGTTTTACCTCTGAGGATTCTAAAGATGGGTCAAATGCCTCTATGGAGGTCCTCTCGGAGCCTCCTGAGGATTTTTATCCAAAGCTTAAAAAGAAGGTCAAAAATTCTCATCAACCCTCTAGGTTGGAAGGGTATCTTATTGGTAGCGAGGAGGATGAGATTCCTAAAGTCTTTGCTAAAAATCAAAAGGTTAAGAAAGGTGAATTCTTGGCCCGTCATATTAAGAAGTTGAAGATGAAAGGTGAAGGATTTCCCTTTGGTAAGAAGAAGACGATTGAGGTTGATGAAGTGGGTGAGGAGGTTGAGTCCCCTGTTTCGGACCGAAAGATGAAGATGCAATTGCATGATGGTAATAGTTTGAAGAAAGCAAAGGGTAAGGTGCAGTTTGGTAGTGGGAAAGCTAGGCCTCGAGAGGATGATGTTAGTGAAGAGCCTGATGAGATTCCCAAAGATGAGCTCCAATGATTTTTTGATAAAGGTCTTGAGGAGAATTAGGAGTTGGGTATTCTTGAGGCTATTGAGGTGGAGAATTCTAAATGAAAAATTAAAGTTCCTAATGGTGGTTATAAAGGTAAAGAGGTTTTACAAGAAGTGCAGGACACTCAAGATTCTCCTGAGGATAATTTGGTTGATGACAAGGATATTTTCAATTGCAACCTTGAAGATTTATCGTTCATGTGTTGGGCATGGCGAGGGCATGGCGAGGGCGATTCAATCATTTTCTTTAGAATTTTTTAAATGGTTGTTTAATGAGCTAAACCTTACCAATGCTAAGGTTTGATCTTTGGTTAATGATTTTGGGGTAAATACTAACCCTCAGGGGTCTTCTATTCAGGACCAAGTAAACCAACTATTTGATGTTCTAAAGGCAATTACTGTTGAGATGTTAAAATTGAAGAGGGATTTTGAGTTTAGAATCTCAGTCTTGGAAGATAAAATGTTAAGAGCATATGAGAACCTAGAAACTATGGTTAAATTTAGTAAGTCAACCCTCCATAATAATGTTGAGGGTCTCCAATTTCTCAATGAAAAGGCTAGGCTGTGGAAAGGGGACCCTTTAGGTGTGACGAAAGATGTTTTTGCTGGTTTGGTGGATCTCCCCAAAGACTCAAAGGGGGGAGAAAGTGATAAGGGACCCTATACCCGTACGCACAACAAGACTAAGAATAATTTGGGGGCTTCTAAGAAGAAGGTTTTTGAGGTAATGGAAATGCACGAGCTCAGATCATAGTGAGTGATCTTGAAGCAACTGACATTCTAAAAAAATTGTAATTGCTTGTTGGTTATGTCCTATTTTATGGCTGGTTGTTTGCTTGTTTTTTGTTGATGGGTGGCTTCTTTGTATGTTTTGATTATCTTTAAAAGAATTGGTCTTTTTGTATAGGGTTTTGAGGCCCCTTCAAAACCGGCTTTTATAATAGAAAACATAAGAATTTATAACCTTATATTAGAACAATATATAAATGTTATAAGGGTTTACCCCTAATTAAATTATGTTCTAACAAAAATAAAACACTCTGTTAGAGTTGTTGAATTAGTAGATGGATAGAAAGGATTTGATAGAAATAATGAAGTTTTTCAAGAGGTGTTGGAAGATAAATAGAATTCAACAAATTGGAGCATTCTACTAGAAGGGGAAAAAAATTAGGTGGTAAGAACTTCAATCAAATAAATATCAAGGGAGCCGATAATAAAGGGAGGAAAATAGATGATAGAAAGGCTAACATGTAGGCTTTTGAGGATCTGGAATATTGAACATAAGCTTTGATGAAGAAGTTTGTCAAACCTAAAGGTGAGCACCTCCCTACTTCAAAGAAGTTATGAAGGTGAAAAGTTGGAATATCTATGGCCTTAATATCCTAGAAAACGTCATTTTCTCAAACAATTAATTGATATTGAGTGGCCTAACATCCTTCTCCTGCAAGAAACTAAGGTGAAGGTTTCTAATATTTGAGAATTTATTCCCTAACTTTGGAGGCATGGTGAGGCTGTGATGAAATATGCAGATGGAATCATTGGCGGTCTAGTCATATTATGGAACAAATATAGCTTCTCAAGTATGTTAGTAGATGAATGATAGTTTTGTTTATTTGTCAAATTCAAGGCTCTCATGAGGGATGATCCTCTAATAATCACTAATGTTCATGGCCCCAATTTTAAGAGGAATAGAATTAGGTTGTGGGATTACTTGAATAGCTTCAAAATATTGAATTTAGGGGATAATTGGGTGCTATGAAAAAATTTCAATTTCACTCTTTACCCAAAAGAGAAGAAAAGAGGTAGGAAAATTTCCTCCTCGAGCTCCTTGAAGTTTAAAAACTTATATAGGGAGTTATCTTTGGTTGATATTATTCCTATATCTAAATAGTTTACTTGGAACAATAGGAAGAGCATGGAGGAAGACATTTTATGTAGGCTAGATGGGTTCTTAGTGAATTTAAAATGGATGCTCTCTCTAATTTTATTTTCTTCTAGGGCTATCCAGTATGGTGAATTGGATGATTGGTTAATTGATTTGTGTTTGGCAAGAGCATAAAACATCTAGGTATCCCATTGAAGATGGAATCCTTTTGGTATGAACACCCAGACTTCCATAAAGCCCTTAAGAAGTGGTGGGGCACAAATTTTAAGGGATTTAATAGATATATCATTTTGGTTGCGAATAATAGACATAATAAAGTTTGGAATAAAGAGATCATGGGGGATTTGTTTGAGAAGAAGACCAAGTTTGAATTTGAGTTGTCATGAGTGGAATCTTATATATCTTTGTCTAGCCTTACCTATAATGTTAGAACATCTAAAATTTCTTTGTTGGAGGAACATAATAGAGTTTTAAGAATGGAGATCTTTTGGCAACAAAAATCTAGTGTCAAGTGTCTTAGAGAAGGGGATCACAATATAGTATTTTTCATTTGGTTACAAATATCAAGAGACAAAAAATTAAGTTTCATAATATTCAAATTCCATCTAGAATGATTATCAAAGACATGGAGGCTATCAAGCTAGATGGTTTAATTTTTTCAAGTAGTTTCTATACTCTGTCCCACTTGTTGACCAAGGTGTGGAAGACACATTGTTGATGAATATCCTTAGTATGATAAAGGACTTTCAAAATAAGGATTTGATGCGACCTTCAACCTTGGAGGAGATCGAATAAGTTATACTTTCATTTGGTGCTTGGAAAGCTCCAAGATCATATGAATTTCAATCTTTTTTCCTAGAAATTATAGGATATAGTAGGGAAAGATGTGTGCACGGATATGAAGGAAAGTAGAAATAGAAAATCTATCTTGAAGGCTCAAAACTCAAATTTTATCACTCTTGTCCCAAAAAATAAGAATCCAAAGTTATTTGATGATTTAGGTTGATTGCACTCTATAATATGATCTACAAGATTGTCACCAAGGCCATGGATTCAAGATTAAATATATGTTTAGAAGGTATCATCTCTGAAGAACAAAGTGGGTTCCTCAAGGGAAGGAAAATATTGGATGGTATAGTCTTTTCTCACAAGACTATTCTTTACATAAAGTTGATGAAGAAAGAAGCATGGTCATCAAGCTAGATATGAATAAGGCATATAATACAATTTCCTAGGATTTTCTTAATGAAAGTGATGTGCAAGTTTGGCTTCAAAACTTTGATGTAATTGGATATACAATTGCATATCTTTAATATTGTATGATTTGTTAATTGATGGTTCTATTACAAAGTATTCAATGCTAAAAGGGGATCCCATTTCTCCTTTTATATTCCTTATTCTAGTAGATAAATTGGGTAGAGATTTTAAGGATAAGAAAAAATATGGGAGCCTAAAAGGGTTGCAAGTGTCTAGGGGGATAATCAACATCACACATCTCTAGTTTGTGATGATAAAATTCTCTTTGGTGAAGCCTTAATTAGAGAAACCAAATACATTGAGAAATTTTTGATACAATATGAGCAGGTGAATGGTCAAAAGGTCAATTCCCTAAATCTAGAATATTTTCCTCAAGGATTTTTTCTTTTAGAGTTTGGAGATTCAAATAATTTTGGGCTATTTGGTTAATAAGCTCCCAATAAAATACTTGGGGATGTCGTTATTGGATATTATATGCTCAAACGTTGAATGGAGAAATGCAATTTATCATGTTCAAGTAAATTTGGCCTCTTTTAAAAGGTAGATAGTTATTATATCTAGCTTTAGGTGCCAAATTGGTATCGATAATTTATGAAGAAAAAGATAGATATTGGAGCAAGGTAACTCAAGTAAAATATATTTAGGATGGATTGGACAATCTCTTTAGGAATTCAACCAATCTCCCCTTGGGTTCTAGCATCTAAAATTTTATAAGGTCTTATTGCAAGATAATCAGTCCAGATGTTAAATGAAAATTGGGTAGGGGGGATAAAGTCATATTTTTGCATGATTGTTGGCTTGAAGACAAGGCCCTAAAATATATTCAAAATTTTTGGACTATTGTTTCTCATTTTCAGGATTATGTGGGAACATTGGTAAAATATTACATTATGAATGTGTCTCCCTCAATGAGATGGACGCCCCTTATTTCGCCAATTAGAGAGTTGGATGGAGCCTATGATGCTCTCTAAGCAAAGCTAGATGATTTTCCCATCTCTTTGGTATTTAGTGGAGACTCCATAGAATGGGGAGGAAATGAAAGTGGTATAATTTTTGTTAGCTCTATCTTTCATCATTTTTTAGTAAACCTAATGGTATTATCCCTACTTTTGGATTGAAGATATGGAATCCTAAAGGTTCAACTAAGGCAAATAATTTTCATTGTATTTCCTAGAAACGGTGTGCTTTGACTTGGGTAGATTCTAGCTTCCAAGTAAGTTAAGTCCATCCCATTGTCTAATATGCAAAGCTAAAAGTGAGGATAATGACCATTTATTTATTCATTGTTATTTATCTTCAATTTTATGACATGATCTCCTAGAAAAATAGGGTTTGGCCTAGGTTACCCCTTAATATTTCCAATCTCTTAATGGGTTGGTTATTAAAGATCAAGAGCCCAAGTTTGAAAATTATATGGAATAGTTTCCCAACTCTAGTAGTCTATAATATTTTGACTGAACACAAAAGAGAACCTTTTAGAAAAAATAAATATTAACCTGGGATATTTTTTTGAGAATGAGGCTAAATGGGCTGAAACCTAGCTTTGGTATAGATGGACAAGAAAGTCTAAGTAGAAGGCCCTCTCTAAGCAACCTAATTGTTCTTGAATTTATCTAAACTAGCGAAAATACATAAAGATGAAGATTGACATATTTTTTAGAATGAGGCTAGATAGGATGAAACCCAGCTTTGGTATAGATGGATAGGAAGTTATAATTAGGAGGCCCTCTCTAAGCGACCTAATTTTTCTTGACTTTATCTGAAAGTAGGCAAGGTAAAATTTAATTTTAATGATGCTAAAAGACAACCCTAGGGAGGCTAGGGGTGGTTTTTTTAGGGATTTGGATGGCTAGCCCATTAGCCCTTTTGCATATAATTTTAGGGTAGACACGAATAATATGACTAAAGACAAAGCCATGTTGTGAGGAATGATGATAGCTAGATATAAAGGATGGAGAATATTATGGATGGAAGGTGACTCCAAATTGGTTATCGGGGCTTTGAAAGGGGGAATAGTTGAAAATTGGAGACTTGAAGTTATTCTTTCTCAAGCTAAATAGAGTGCTAGTTAGTTTGAGGAAATTCAGTTCAACATATTGGTAGAAATCACAATCAAGTAGTTAACTAGGAAGCTAATTAAGGAGTAGATTTGTGAGTCAAAGATGGTTCCTCCTCGATCTATTGGTGGGAATTTTTTCCTTAAGAGTTGATCAAGATCATTTAGACGAATCTTAGGAGGATTCAACCCAATACGAGGATGTTTTGGGAGCATTAGATGTCATTGTAGTAATGAATGCAAAAGTATGCATAGTAATTATATCACATCATGGATACCTAAGCAATTACCTCTAGGTTGATGGAAGGGATTTCTTGTATTTTCATTTTTTTGATGTGTCTTGGGAGTCTATTTTTTTACAATAGTATTTTTAATTGATACATAGATAGTGAGATGTAAAATGTGTAGCAAGTATATAGAAAAATGAATGAATAGCAAAAGAAACTCATAGATGATATAAAATCCTTCAAAAATAATATCAATAAAAAAAAAATCTTATCAATACTGATACCTCCCAATTCATCTTAAAGTTAAAGAGATAGTGGCGTAAGGGCTTGGTAGCTTTTTGTACAGTTTCCTTGCCAAAACACCCAAAGAAATCTGGGAGTCGTAAGAGGATTGGATTCCTTGTTCTCATAAGTGGCGTGGACATACCAGGATCAGTATCAAGCTTCCTGATGTGCTATTGTACTGAGCGATCAACAAAACAAGGTGCCCACTTTTGGAACAAAACTTAACATGATCCAAAACCACTTAGGAGTAGGAGAAGGGGCAGGAGCAAGCGCAGGCAGTGGCACCCACCTCTCGGGCGTGCGCAAAATCATGATGTTATCCAGTGAAAGGGAAGGAAGAGGCAGACCCATGATAAAGTAGAGGGAACAACATAAACACAACGCTTTTTGTGCACCTCCTGTCTCTGCATTGCCTTTCCATTTCAATTATGGGGCCAGGCGATAGCTCAGGGAGGAAACCTGTCTGCCTCAACTGCAACAGCCCCTCTTCTTAGCCAACTTAACAATAAAAATGAGCATCTTCTCCACCATTTTACTTTTCATCTGTCATGTCTGTTGTCTGTTTCAACTTTCTATTCCATCATCACCCACACACTGACTAACTAGGTACAAAGGTGGTGTTGTTGGCAAGGTTCCCAAAAAATGTAAATGGCGAGCCTCTAGTGAAGAGGTGGTGGCAAACATCATGGCTTATGTGGAACAAGATATCTCAAACCTTGATCTTGGACTTTGGATGGTGAGAATGTGGAAATTTACCAAAGACATGGATGAGTACCTTGGTTTTAGTATTCGAACGATAATGGTGGAAATCCTTCTAGATCCTAGTTATACTTGGGGTAGGTGAAATATGTTTGACATGGCATAGTCCCTTACTTGTGCCTCCATGTTGTCAATGGTGGCTTACTCCATCCTCCATGGTGACATTGGAGGTGTCATCCATCAATTGGAGGTTCCTTTGCCTAGTTTTTGGAACATCTTTGTGCTATCAAAAGGTTTCAATTTTGTCTCCAATGTGTTATGGAAGAAATTTCTCCATGCCTCAAGGTTACTCTCCCTATGGATACCATCACTATGGACTTAGATTTTTGCAAAAGAGATAGAAACAAATGAAGAGGAGGTTGTAAAAGAAGTCTTCTAGTCTTATGTTTGGAGAGTCATGAGGCTCATGTAATTTGTCTAGGTCTATGTTTGTTTTGATGTAGATTGTTTATGAACATACAATTTATGGTTATTTTTTATATGGTCTTTATTATTATAAATAGATTATTTGTATATATAGCAACTAGTTATATTTATGGTCTAATTTTTCATTGAAAATGGTTTTTGTGGTATTGATGTCTAGATCTTTTGGAAATATATTTTGGTTCCTCAATCTGAAATCAAGTAAGTGGAAATATATTTTGGTTCCTCAATCTGAAATCAAGAAAGTATATATATATATATATATATAGGAATATAATAAAATTTGGTTCAGTTAGAATAACATAAAGAAGGAAAATAAATATTTAATCCATCTTTTCTATTTCCTCTTATTTAAATAAATTGGTTGCACAATCATTTTAATTAAATGTCCATTTTCTTCTTCCTCCACAAATAAATACTTTAAATAAATTATTTATTCCTCCACTTGGTCAAAGATTCCCTTCTCATGAATTAAATAAATTTAATATTTAATTTCTCCATTATCTCCCTCTACTATCTCATTTTTGAATTTCAACCATTGATTGTCTTTGGTCTCTTCTCGATCTTGACCGTCCATTTCATAGCCGTCCCTAGCCCACTACTCTGTGGTGCATATATTCTCAACCGTCGATATGAGAATCTTTCTGGAACTTCAATCTCGTCTGTCCATTTGAATGGCTTTCTATAAAAGGTCTTCTCCTCCATTTTTTATTTAAGAACCACATATCTCCAATATTCATGCTTATTGTTTGCAAGTACTTGCATACACATACAACGAACCGAGGGAGACTTGCAAAGGTTGTTTGAGGAGAGACAAGAGAAGTGATTCAACTTCAAACATGGGGTGTTTTTTATTCCATTTCTTTTATTTTACTCCTTTTTCTTGATTGTTTTCTCTTGTTTTGATTGGTATTTTAGCTTAGATTAATGTTGTGGTTGTCACTTTAGTCTTTGCTATTTGATTTCCTATCTTACACTCATAATGGTCTAAGCATCTCTTGGTCTTTTCACTCCCTAGGTAATGATGGGTAATATTTGGATGCAATTGAGGTTACTTAACTTGGGAAAGGGGTAGGGTTGTGTCCAAAGGTTGGGACCAACTTGCACCTTACACACTCATCTATGTTAATTATAACTATTCTAACAAGGATAACATATGGAAGAATTCTTATGGAGAATGAATGTTTATGAGGTTATTATGCCTCTATTATGTTGGTATATTAGAGTAGTTATTTGGAAATAAGATTATAATAATCTAAATAGATCTCTTGTATTGCATAAGTTGGTTACTTGGCATCCACTAACTCATTTGATTGCAAAATCCAACGAAACCTTCCGAACAAAGCTATATAATCAAATGTATTGTCGGGCACTTGTGTGAATTTTCATTCTTTTTTAATTTTTACCCCGACATTCGTCGGAATTTCGACGAACCATTTTTTCATCTACATTTCAAACTGCAAAGTTAAATTGTGGTGGGCATAAATTGAAATCAAAATTTAACCTGTGAAATATTTATTGCGACAGTGTTTTGCTCGACGGTTTTGTTGGGGAAAATCAGAAGAAACTCAAGAAGATATTGCCAGGTTGAGGGTAGTCATTGTCTTTTTCTAGAATTCATTTGTGAAGTCAGATTTTTACTTCCAGGTTTCAAAATCATATTTTAAAGCAACATCTCATTAGATTTCATTTCCAGATTTTAGACCTGACTTTACAAATTCTTTATAAGGGAAATGTTTATAACTAATGGAAAATTCTTGAATGATTTGGACAAAGATTATATTTGCAAGGTTTCAATTTTAACCCTAATGATCAATTTGCAATAGATTTGGGAGCCATAGCTAGATAATATCAAAGGTGTTGGTTATTTTTTTACTGTAACCAAGTTTATCTTCTAGACACATAGCATATAAAATCTCAGATAATACTGCCTTACAATACCATCAATCTATATTCTAACCCAATACTACTTATCAAATCCTTATATGAACATAGTCACCTATAACCTCACTCAAGCATTTTAATTAATTCCTTGAATTAAAGCCAAAATGAGAATTACACACACCATAACAGTGAGATGAACAAAATAACCCTTGATCATTTTATTCAAGATAATAATATATTCATACAATGGAGATACATGACCTTGAAATGAGTAATTTTCATTCAGATGCTAGTACTGTCTTGAAAATTAAGTACCCATGAAACTAAAACCTACAATAGAATGACACCAAACCTAAGAATAGTATCTTCACTATAATATCAGGCTCTTTACAAATTCGTTCTGCAACTTCAGTTAGACTTGACCTAAAGATATCTAACTTGCTAACCTGTATTTCTGGTCCTGAAATCCTTCTTATAGGGAAAATGAAGGAGCAACAAGCATCGAACCAGAAATACATTTGTCACTGGTCACTTGGACCGCCTTATGACATTTCAAAAATTGGTTACAATAGTTGAGTCTCTGGAGAATCTTCTTGTTCATCCCGTCCACTGGAGAATAACTGTTGCATTTGTCAAACTTTGAAAACTTGCACCAAAACTGCCATCAAGACATAGCCAAAATTTGTTATAACCATAACCGTTGAGCTGTTAACTGAGGCATTTTTTCAAATAGTTCACTGTCTTGTCTATGCTATTGCTTACTATTATGCTTTGATAGATTTTTTGCAAGCATCCATAGCTTGTTCAAAAGCACTTGTTTTAGGATTTTAGCCATAAAAGCAAGGCAGTGAACTGTTTGATAAAATGCTTTGGTAGATATGTATGAAAAATGTTGTACCATAGACAAGGCGATGAATTGTTGGAAAAGATGCCTCAAAGAAATGTGTTCTCATGGTGATGGAATGCCATGACAATCCATGGCCATAGGAATTCATCATGGCATTCCATCACCATGAGACCACATTTCTTTGAGGCATTTTTTCAAACAGTTCGCTACCTTGTCTATGCTATTGCTTACTATTATGCTTTGATAGATTTTTTCCAGGCATCCGTTGCTTGTTTGAAAGCACCTATTTTTAGGCTTTTAGCCATAGCTGCAAGGCAGTGAACTGTTTGATAAAATGCTTTGGTAGACATGTATGAAAATTTCGAAGCATAGACAAGGCAATGAACTGTTCGAAAAAATACCTCAAAGAAATGTGGTCTCATGGAATGCCATGACAAGCTATTGCAATTGGCAGTTGCTCCTAGTTATTAGTTATGCAATGTGAAGTAATTGCATAATTGCTTAGGTTGACTTTGTAAAAAACTATATTGTAATTGAAATTTTGTCATCTATCAGCATCTAGTTATTAGTTATGCAATGTGAAGTAATGCTTTGAGTTTGAAAGATGTGCAATGCAAAGAATGTAATCAGCGATATGAATATAAATTTCAAAAATCTATTTTCTACAATTCATTAGTTAAACTCTTTATTTTTTTTGCTCTCTATATCTCTATGCTATGGAAATCGCTTTCAATTTTTTTAAAAAGTTTTTATCTCTTGTTCTACAATTTTTTATGTTTTTTTTAAATCTGATTTTTTCGCGATTTTTTCCCGATTTTAAAAAAAAATCTTATACTTTTTGTTTGCCGATTTTTTCCCCAAAAGATTTTTGCTGCTATGATCCATACTACTCATCAGCATGTCATAATCTGAGTCATCACAAATCAATTTGATTTGTGCATTGATGATTTCATCTACCCTGTCCTGCCATTGCTGCAGTGATCTAACATTTCCTTGGGCATCTACAATATCTGGTAAAGATGTGTCACTCCAGTCATCAAAACTCTTTACCAACTCTTTAATCCTCCTGCTGAAATCATCAGGTAAGGCCTGGAAACCTTGCAGTGACTTCACAAAGTCTTGAGTAGGCCTTAATTGTTGAGGCCTATTAGCTGCATTTTGAGAATTTCATTTCCAGATTTTGTTGTGCAAGTTCAATATTCTGATTTTAGGAGTATAACAGTTGGAAATCATTGTAAAATCAAAATTTAATAATTTCTGGAAATAGCATTTGAAAGTGTTTTTTGGGGTCACTAACTTCAGACTATCTTCTCTTTTGTAGGGGTGGTTGTATGCCAATTTTTTTGGTGTAAAATATCATAATTATTATATTTTGTTACCTGTGTATGATTAAAAATTATTGGAGTACGTGTGAGTTTGATATTTTTTGAAGATCTAAATATTCAAACTTGGTAAAGAAAAATCATGTTAGATAATATTAGTCCAGAACAAAATGAAGAGACAGTTGCTAGATTGTGGGCTATATTGAAAAGAAAGGGTGATGAGAAATGTTATTGTCCTTGCAATAATTGCAAGGGCTTAAAGATGAGAAGACTTTTAATCACAACAACTGAGAAACATTGTAGGCAGCATGGTCACGTTGAAGGGGGGCATGAATATCGTCCATTGGTAAGTTATTCATTATATGTGTTTATATTGATTGAATTTGTAAATGTTTATATTGTTTTAACATTTGATATATATATATATATATATATATATATATATATATATATAATCACTTGATCATGATCATAGTTTATTTGTGTCTGTCATTATTATAAAGGTGGGGTGCCCTAGGGCACACGATTTGAATTATCACGGCCCAGAGAATGTGGTTTTGCAAGCGGAGGAACATGTAGTTGTGAATATCGAAGATGAAGTTAATGATCCTATGGAAGAAGATGATCATGCACCAGAAAACACAATTGAAGATAATGGTACAAATACATTGATCCATGACACATGCAGTGGCACATCTGATCATGTTGATCGAGATGACTTTGATGATGTTCATGATTTACCTATACTTGAGAAGGCATACGAGCCCTTTTATGAAGGCTCCCAAACAACTCTTCTCTCTGTTGTATTGTTGTTGTTGAACTTGAAGGTTATGAATGGTTTATCCAACATAGCAATCTCACGGATATTAAGGTATGTCATATATGTCATCTTTTTTCATCTATTTTAATTGTTGTTAGTTCATCGCTAGTAAATAAAGGATGAAGTATGTACCTTTAATATTCTTTATATTAATAAATTATTTTTTGTTGTAGATTGATTGGTGAATTTTTGTTACCACCATCAAATATTTTACCTCGCTCATACCGAGATTTATCTGGCATTATGAAAGATATTGGAATGGAGTATCAAGCAATAGATGCATGTCCCAATGATCATGTTATATATCATAAACAACATGAATTTGTAACAGAATGCCCAAAATTTCATATTAGTAGATATCGAACACATCAACTAACAAAAAAGGTGCCTCGCAAGGTTCTTCGTTATATTCCCATTATTCCACGTATGCAACAATTATTTAGGTGCAAAAGCTTAGCGCAATTTATGGATTACCATGCATGTAATAGAAGTGGAGATGAGATTCTTCGAATGCCTGTGGATGGTTCTGCATTTAGGGACATGGAGGAAAAATGGTCACACTTTAAAGAAGAACCTCATAATCTCAAGCTCTCATTGGCAGCGGACGGTGTCAATCCATTTGGAGAGCTGAGATCTATTTACTCGGTGTGGCCTGTTTTTGTTATCAACAATAACATTCCTCCATGGATGTCAATAAAAAGGGAGCACATAATGTTGGCAATGATTGTTCCAGGTATTTGTTTACATCAATTTTCTTTAACGTAGTAGCATCTCATTTGTCTTATTTGTTGCATAATGATTTATATGTTTTTTCATTTAATAATCATGTACATGAATTTATATATATTGTAGTAAAATGGTTATAATAATTATGTAATGTTTATGTTCATTCAACTAGGTAAGTATCAAGTTAAATATATGAATGTATATATTGAGCCTCTTATCGACGAGTTACTAAAATTATGGAATGGCGTCACTATGTATGATGTATCTAGACCAATAGGACAAAGACAATTTCAATTCCATGCAATGCTTGTATGGACAATTCATGATGCCCTAGGGCTAACACATTTTTCTGGTATGTTATAACATTCGACTGCATGAATTTAACGATATTTAATTTTATGAAGTAGATATCATGCATGTTTTTAAAATAATCTATTCATTATATATAATTATAAAAATTGACATATTTAATCCAATTATATATGATTTGCAGGTCTTCAAACAAAGAGAGAATTTGCATGTCCAATTTGTGGTCCAAAGATGAAATCTCGTCGTTCAACAAGTTTAGGAAAGCAAGTGTTTGATGAGTATAGGCACTTCCTCCACAAAAATCATAAGTATCGAACTACTGAAAAACATATTTTCAATGGGAAAGAAGAGACTACATCAAAACCACGAAGAATGACACCTCGCCTATGGAAGTTGGAATATAATAGAATTAATCGTCAAGGTTATACATCGGATCAAATTGTTTATCTATCATTTACGATATGTTTTGAATTTATATTTTTATATTGTGTTGTGTTTACTCATGCTGTAATTGACAATGATTGTCGTTGTTAATTTGTTTAACTTATATGCTTCATGAAGGTCGCCAAGGCATTAATGGTCGGCTTCCACAGGGACTGAAAAGTTATCCCAGATAATTTAGTAGGTTGCCCTACTATGAGTAGCTACAAATTGTGCATTTGTTTGATACAATGCATATCGGAAAGAATATGACATAAACGTTATGGAAAATATTGGATGGAAGGCAAGACAAAGAAAAAATTGTCAAAATTTGTAGTGACATTCAGGAAGCTAGTTATGCAATGAAAAATGTCATTCAATTAAATAGCGATGGAGACCAAATTAATATAAGTGCCCTTCCTTGGTTATTAATGAAGCAGCAAAGCAATGCTATAAAACAAGTCATACAAAAAATTCGATTTCCCACAGGATTTGCTGCGAACATAAACAATATCATAACAAAGAAAGGTGAATTTGGGTCAGGGATGAAAACGCCTGATTGGCATACCTTCATTAAGGTAATTATTCTGGTATATTATATATATATTTGTATACTGCATGTACTTTTCAGTGTATTATGTTTACTACTTTTGGAAAAATATTAATGAAAAGATCATTTTATAATTGTTGCAATACGTTCTACCTTTATCTCTCCCAGACAACTTCGACAACAATGTCAAGCAAGTTATATATGATCTTGGAAAATATATGAGGTAAGTAGTGATATTTGTTCAATTCGTTGTATATTTTTGTTAAATCTCATTAATATATTTGTGCCTTGAATCACTTGTAGATGGTTGTCATCTAAAGCACTCCATAAAGAAGATATAAATTATTGGAAGAGAAGAATTCCTCGTCTAATGTGTGAAATGCAAAAGTGTTTACCTTTGACATTTTTCAATGCACAAGAACACTACCTCATACAGCAAGTTGAGGAGATTGAATTGTGTGGACCTGTACACACAAGGTCAATGTGGATGGTTGAGAGGCACTTCAAATTTTTGAAGGCTTTGGTTAGACAAAGAGCACATCCCGAGGGTTCTATGGTGGAGGGATACATGGTATACTAGACCATGGTGTACGTTACTGAATATCTTCCTAAGTTTGCAGCAAAGATCCATGTAGATCGCATTTGGGATCCCAACTCCATTAACAAATTCACAAATGACGTATAATTAGTTAATTACCACGGTATACGACCTTAATTTATAATTGATCAATATTGAAGATTAATAATTAAATAAGTACAATATACATAAAAATCAAATGTAAAATGTATTCTAATTAATCTCCATGACCATCTTATAATTACCTGACACTGGCTGTATTTGCTTATAAAATCAGAAATTACAGCTTCTAGATTCAAAATAACTCAGAGTTAACAAACCTCTATCTACCCAGCCCAATACAAAAACTCAGAACATGTACAATGAGAAGAGAAGAAAAGATATAGAAGAATGGAGGAAATAGAAGAAGCCCTAAATTCGAATATGTTGCAGAGACATGGCAGCTCCATTCTTGTTGATCAAATTGAAAATAATATCTTCTCTTCTTTGCAGCAACAAACATTCCCTCAAACAACATTTTCTCATGATTGCCTAGCAATAGAAAATCAACCCATGTGGAGAATCTCATTATTTCATCCAGCTGCTCAAAAACTTCTTTCCCGTGCAAATTATGTTTCAGCCTTTTTACTCTTTATTTGCTGCAGTTTAATTCCTAGCACATACTTGTTTATAAAATGAATAAAATTCACTTTATACAAAGTCTCGCAACTCTCCCAACAAATAAAATATTTTGCAAAGTGAATACTTACTCACTTTATAAATTTATCCACAAATGCTTGATCATTTAAAAAGAAAATAGTGGGCCCACCTCCGTTTTAACATTACCAATAATCTCGCGAGGTCTGCGAGGTCTGCGAGGTCGTGAGGTCGTGAGGTTCGTGAGGTTGCATTCTCGCCAACCTCGCACCTTTTTTATGGCATCACCAATAATCCTGCGAGGTCAGCGAGGCTGCAAGGTTGCGAGGCTGTGAGGTTGTGAGGCATCGAGGTTGCGAGGCAGTGAGGTTGCGAGGTTGAGAGGTGGCAAGGTTGGCGAGGTCTGCCCAATTTTTTTTTGCAACTTCTGCAAAATGGTCAAAACAGGCCAGGTTGACTCAGGAATCAATTTGGGAAACCATTTAAACAACCTCCGGGAGACATTTCTATCA
The DNA here is from genome assembly GCA_007115665.2 of Sequoiadendron giganteum. Lineage (NCBI taxonomy): Eukaryota > Viridiplantae > Streptophyta > Pinopsida > Cupressales > Cupressaceae > Sequoiadendron > Sequoiadendron giganteum. The sequence goes on along the minus strand of CM021105.1, from coordinate 367,439,226 downwards.
AAACTTATCATGGGAAGCTGAATTTTGACATGCCTTCTCACATATGTCAACTGAGTATGTCTGCAAATAGGTTTTGCATGAAAATCAACAGGCTTTAAAATATAAGCCTCCAAAGCGGGTCAGTTAGGACTGATTCTTCAAGTGCACTTCTGAAAGTGCAGAAGCAAAATTTTGAAATAGGCATCTCAAATTTGCAAAATTTGAGAGTGCCAACACGACATACATCTAGAAGTCTCAAAAAATCAATACTATGGGATTTTGGATGATATACTTGAGTGTGACTTTAAGTCCTTCAAATTAGTTTTGTTCATCGTCCTATGGTACAGGTTACGATTGAATGAAAATGATCCTAAGAGAACTGTTATTGAACATGATAATGGATTTACCATGGTTAATACAAGGTATTTTGAGTGAGCTAGAAATGAGCCCTATGTTCTTCCAAGCCAATGTGAGTAGGTATTTTACTCAGAGGTTCCAGGTAAAGTGGGTTGGTCATATGTTGTTAGACATGATCCAAGAGGAAGGCCGGTAAAGTATAATGTGGTGGAAGAAGAAGAAACTGAAGAAATAGAAGATGATGTAGATGATGATCATGATCAACAGTTAGTTGATGATGTGCCTGAGGAAGATGTCGAAGAGGAGGAAATAGATCATGATGATGTAGGAGTTAATGTTCATGAAGATGATATTCGTGTGGATGATGACATTATCGAAACTGATATCAATGACGATGATGATGATATGACCAATCCTTACAATGTTGAATCTGGATCGGATGATATAGACAAAGAGTTGGATGAAGAAGAAGATCAATGACATTGAAATGTATGAGTTATGTGATTGTATAATCTATTTGATATTAATTTCTTGATAGAATTATATTTGACTTATGTGGTTACATAATTAATTTATGATGTTTTTAATTTTAATTATATTTGAATTATATTAGAATATGTTCAGTTAATAGATGTAAAAAATAAAATGGATAAACCAAAAGATGAAAGCGTGAGACCACTGCCTTGTTGGGTGTATGGAGTCTAATGAAGATCTATAAAAATGTAATCTATGATGGAAATAATTCAAAGTGTTTGGCACACAAATGTAGTTTATAACTTGTATAAATGTGCAAGTAAATGACTGACAAACTCTACTTGAGATAGAATGACAATCCTAGCTATGTGATTCTTCTTATTGATCCAATTAATACTCTTTAGTTACTGTGATTGACTAGAAGGGTTTAATCTTTACTTGAAAGAACCAAATAATCACATCACACAAATACCACAAATGTGTATCGGTAAACTGAATATATATATATGATTGATATATCAATTTAAACAACAGAAAAGCATCAATAGTATCAACTACTTGGAGCATGAGATGATTACAACGACATTTCACCACTTAAGATAGTCATTTAATTTGCAATTTGGCAGCAAGCTCTAAGCTAAGACAAACAGACACAGAACCTTACAAACACATACGATTTAGGCCAGTGCCATATACTATTGGGGAGTCGAATTCACAAATATTTAGATTTCCATAACAGGTTCAAACACATAACATATAAGATCTCTGACAATATTGCATTACAATAGTGTCAATTTCTATCCTAACTCAATACTTCTTATCAAATCCCTTTACAAACATATCCATCTATGACTCCATCCAAGCATTTTAATTTACTCTTTGAATTAAAGCAAAAATGGAAATCACACACACCATAACAGTGAGATGAACGCCATAACCCTTGATTATATTATTCAAAATTGTGATATGTTTATACAAGGGAGAGCCATGAGCTCTAAATATATCATTATAACTCAAATGCTAGTACTGTCATGAAACATCAAACCTTCATGATGTTGGAACTGTCAAATTTTGACAAATTCATTATTTCTTCATGATTATTAGTCTCCCAAAAAAGATTCATAATGTAGACAAAAAAATCCTCACATAGCATTTTTTACCAAAATCCGATTTTACATTGTGCCATAACGCCCCATAAATTTCATCTGACATTAAAATCTTTACATATGAAAATATCGGCATAAGTTGATGCAGGTCTCATCGATGATAATATACATAGCCTAAATGTATCGGCAAGACATTAGAAGGGTCACAACGATCAAGTTATACACAGAGAGAATGTGGGTTTGTATATCTTATCGGCAAGACAAAAAGTATCGGCATGACGATGTAGGGTCACATCGAGCTAAATTACCTTTTGCCGATTGGAGTAACGTAAAGTCTATCGCAGAGACTTTGGTCATTAGAGAGAGATTTTAAAACATTGCCCGTAGTGTTATTAGTCTTGCCGATAAAGCAAGGGGAGGACTCACTCGGTGAGACAAACGATGCCGGGGAGAATTCAGAAAGTCTTACTGACCCCTTGGGTTACGCCAATGGAACTGAGCATACGAAGATAAAGGGTGTTGGGAAGACAATGCGCATGGTCTCATCGAAGAAAAAGCGTATTGGTGAGACATGTCACCACGGGGAGATCTAAGAGACATCACGGTGAGTATCATTTTGTCGACAAAACAAATACTTGGTCATGGCGACATAAGTCAATAAAGTGAGCATCTCGGTGAGACGAAAATCATTAAGTCTGGGTGATAGTTTTTTCGGTGAAGGTCATGGCGATAAAAAAGCAGAAAGAAAGAAACTATTGGGGAGACTTGTGATGTCGAGGAAACTACAAGACATCTTATCGGATAAGTGAACGTTGAATAGGCGGATCAGCCAGAGGTTTGAAATGTCTTACCAATGTGATCTTATCGGCGAGACATCAAACGGGTCAGACCGATAAAATTATACACTAGGAGAATATGGGTTTGTATTACTTATCGGCAAGACAAAAGGTATCAGTGTGATAGTGTAAGGTCATATTGAGCTAAGTTACCTTTTGCCAATTGGAGAAAAGTAAAGTCTATCGGAGAGACTTTGGTCGTTGGAGAGAGATTTCAAAACACTGGCCGAAGCGCTATTGGTCTTGTGGATAAAGCAAAAGGAGGACTCAATCGGTAAGACAAACGATGCCAGGAAGAGTTCATAAAAGTCTTACTGACCCCTTGGGTTACACCGAAAAAATTGAGCATGTGGAGATAAAGGGTATCGATAAGATGATGCTTGTTGTCTTGCCGAAGAAGAGGTGTATCGGTGAGACATGTCACCACGGGGAGATCTAAGAGACATCACAGCGAGTATTATTCTGTTGGCAAAACAAATTGCTTGGTCTCGGCGACATAAGTCGATAAAGTAAACATCTCAATGAGACAAAGTAATTTTGAAGTAAGGCAAAGAACCATTGGCCCGATTCGTTAAGTCTGAGCAATAGTTGTTTCGGTGAAAGTCATGGCGATATAAAAAGAAAAAGGAAAGAAACTATCGGGGAGACTTGTGATGTCGGCAAAACTACAAGACATCTTGGCGAATGGGTGAACGTTGAACAAGAGGATTGGTCAGAGATTTGGAATGTCTTGTCGATATGAGCCTTGATGTGACAATGAGAATTTCAAAAAAAAAACTTGCAGCATTCATGTCTCGATCGGTAAATACATTAATGGCACCACAAAGTGTAGGAGATTTTGCATATCAAGGTATGATCAATTGAAATAATTATCTCATAGAATTCAAAGTGAAGGAGAGCAAGGGAACCAGCAGAGTAACTAAGGCATTCACCTGGCTTGAGTTTGGAAGAAGTTACAGTAAGTTTCTCGTCCTCTTAGAATTCGTAAAAATTTCAATTATGGAAGGCACTGGTTCAGGAAAACTAAAGGGAAGAAAACCTGGGGAGGGAAGCCAATCAAAAGAAAAAAAGAAAAAGACTGAGTTGCAACCAGAAGGTACTGAAAGGAAGCTAAATCAAGACCTCATAGACTAGTTACCTAGTTCTAGACCTAAAGCTAGGCGTTCTACACAGCTCAAAGCGGAAGTTGACAAATTGGACGACAAATGCAAATTTATAGGTGATGTTTGGACTCTGATGAGTGGCTATGAGTTATTCAATTTCCATTACCACAGGAGAAATCGCTTTGAGCTAGTATACAATCCATGGAGGCTCAATTTAGGGAAATTAGTGTGCCCTAATGTTTTTATTGATGTCGAACTGGTAAAATTGCTGGCCGGACACTATGATTCAAAAAACAAAGCTATATGTGATTTGTCAGGGAATCCATTGATACATGTATCTGAGAATGCAATTGTTGAGGTTTTCAAAATGGAGGGAATATGCAGTGAGAAAGTAGTGAGTGAAGAGCTCGATAGTGAGTTCAGAAGGATGGACACCATTTATAAAGGGTGGAGGTTACCTCTGCACAAAATTAGGTGTCATGGCAAACATACTCCAATGGAAGACAGTGAGGGGCCACCCTTTCATGTAGACCTCTTCGAACCTTACCTAAAATATACTTACTACTCAGTGGGACAGGTATTAGGGATGGAGGTACTTGAGCATATGGCGGTTGTGCCCATGGTGATTGTTGTAGACATTCAGTATCACAATTCCATATCATTTGACTATGCTGCACATGTTTTTAAGGAGCTGGATGCAGGTTTGATGGCGATAAAGAGTGGTGCTTTTGTTCTCCATCTCATAAATTACTCATTGCTGATGCACTTAGTGTTGTATTTTGGACAAGAGTTAGGTTTATGGCCCCAAGAGCTAAGGATTTCACAATCCGACAAGGAAGGTAGGCCATTGCCTGTTCAATTATGGTCTGCTGTTTGGGATAGCAGGTTTTCCAATTCAAATTTCTTGCATTTTGAAGAATTCTTTGTGAAACCCTTGTATAGATTTTTTAGCCATCCTTGTGATTATTCTTTATCTGAACAAGTAAAAAGGTTTCTTAGGCCTAGAGATTACAATGGACCAATTAACCACAATTGGGGGGATTGGTATTGCTTAGAGAATGCCACAATGATTAGAGTTTATGGCTTTGAGGATACACCTTTCATTTTGCCCAAAACTATCCTGGATAGAATTGCATACCTAGAAATTGTTAGGCAAATGGATTACTCCAGTGTTATGAACTTAAGTTCATATGGGAAATAGGCATTTATGCCTAGTACATTGTGTTTTAGTGATTTCATTGTATTAGCCAAGGAAGGTTATGATCTGATTCTGGACAAATTATTGCACTACAACATGAGAAGAGCACCAATGAGACAAAACTTTGATCCAAAAGGGTATATCCACTCTGCCAGACAAAAAGTAAATCTCGGAGGGTACCATCATGTGCCCCTTAAATTTGATGACATAATCAGAAACCTGGAGGCAAAGGAAGCTGAAATTCTAATTGAAAAACATAATCAGGAGTCGGTGGATGTTGAGTTGTTATCCTCTATTAAGGGGATTTTAGAAATAGACAGGCCACAAAGCTCATCTAGGAAAGTTTCAAGAATGAAGACTCAGGAGTATGCCTATGTTTCCAGAGAAACAGATGTTGAGGAAACCATGGATGTAGATACAAGACATGAAGACTATAGGTCTTTCATATCAGATGATGAATTTATAAAGACCTCAGAGTTTAAGACATTTTTATATAAGCAAAAAGGGAAAGAGATAAGGGGACAAGTTGACAATGTCACTCCAGGGAATGAGGATCAACTGTTAAAAATCTTAAAGGATGAAGTAGACAAAGAGATGATTGAAATGACCCTTGAAAAGGGGAGGGAGCTGCTTGAAAAGGCAGGTGTTATTATTTTTCCAGGTTTGGATATGAATTCTGCATTAGTTTTTGATAGTTTCTTAAAAGATAACAATGCTACCCACAAGCTTAGTATAGAGAAGGTGACAGAGGTATACACAGGATCAAGATACAGTCCTGATGATGAAACATTGATGATTTGGGCCTTGTATCCTCCTCACAAGAAATCAATTGTTATTGATACTGAAAAGGCATTCGGACATGTCATGACCCTGAAGGCTGGGGAGGTTGATCCTATAGCGACTACTGATATTGGGATAAATATAGCCAAGTTGAATAAAGCCCAAATCCAAGCATTGATAAGGGAAAGGGAGATGTACAAAACCAATAATGAGAGGATGTTGAGAGAGAATGAATGCTTGAAAGACTTGGTAGGTGGTGTAACAGAACCAACAAGGATGCTCACTCAAGGTGAGAGTTCACAGAAAAAAGACCATTGGGAAGGGTCAACTGCATACTCTCAAGGGAGAATGGATGCATTTGCTGCAATAATAAAAAAAAGACAGGTTGTTTTAACCACTTGGTTAAATAAACTCTGGGGAAAACATTCACAGTATGTAGATGCAATAAAGGAACACAGTAGTGTGGATAGCAGAATTCAGGAAAGAATTGAGGAATTGGAGCAGGACAGTCCTAGTAATGAAGAGATTGAAAATGCCAATTGTATTATGGATAGGCATAGGGATTTATTTGAGGAGTTACTAGGGGATATGCAGGGATTGACAGAGGCTGCCAAAGATAGATTGACCAAGTTATGTGATGATGAAGGGAAAATGAAGGAAGTGTCTACATGGAAAAGTGAGTGCGAAACAATACTCCAAGGGATGCTGGAGACAACCACTGCGAAAGATGTGATATTGGATGCAGCATGTGAGAAAAATGAGCCAATGATAATGATGGAGATTGTGATCTGCGATGCGTTGGGAGATGCCGACACTCATGAGCGCAAGGATTTAAATAGAGCATATGTCTGCAGTCCATTTGTGGCTTAAGAGAAATTAGTTAATAGTAGATTTGTTAAACCTTTTATGCTTTAAACCTTTTTGAAAAGGCATGCTCTTTTGCAAACTGATGTATAAGTATCTGTTGTTGGATAAATATAAAGGGGTAGAAGATAGAATTAGAATAGGATAGACTATTGTAAGCATTAAATTTTTAGAAATGATGACATTCAAGGAGACTATGTTGCATGTATGAACTTTGAAGGAGATAATGAAAGACTGTTGATTTAGTGGCTTCATTGTGGTATCAATTGTTTGTTGGATTCTTGCAATTATTTGATTATCTCCAATCTGATGTTTCTGGGTTGTTTAAATTGAAGTATCAAGTATATATTCAATTTATCAGTAGACATTTGTTGTTTTTGTGTGATTTGGTTTATTGGATTCTTTAAAGAAGAATTAAAATTCCTTTCAATAAATTATAGTAATCTGGGAATGCCATTTGGATCAATAAGAAGAATAAGATAATTAGATTTGATATTCTGCCTCTAGTAGGGTTTATCAATTACACTCTTGCATGTTTATACCAGTTGTAAACTCATAGTTATATGCCAAACAATTAGAGGACCTGCTAGATAGAAACCATTCATTAAAGGCTTTCATTTGACTCCGTTTTACCCAATAAGGCACTAGTCTCCTTTATTTACATTACATTAGTTTTATTCATTTCATTTAACATCTCTTAATTGAACATATTAATTCATACCTTGATATTGCATATACAATTTATACCAAAGTAGGATCATATCTTTCCACTGTTAAATTGCCATTTGTGGATAGTTAGATCAAGTAGGAAACATAAATTGAACATATTAATTTAGTATAAGAGTCAACCAATCATAAGGAAAACATAATATGAAGATGAATTTTCTCAAATCTTGTGGTTGTAGATGCCCTTTTGAAATCTATGCAAAATGTGGGAGGATAGACAAAGCTCATGAACTATTTGACACAATGCCTTGAATAATTGTAATATCATGGAATACACTCTAATTAGAAAAGTCTCATCACTACCCTCATAACAATCTATCAATTTCATGTTTTAGTGTCTATTGTGTTATACCCAATTTGGGACATGGGGTATAACAAAATAGACACTAAAATAAATTGAGAGATTACAATTCTTTGAGACATTTTGTCTAATAGTTCACAAGCTTTTTCTATCCTTCCACATTCTGTATAAATTTAAAAGGGCATCTACAACCACAACTTTTGAAAAAATTCATCTTCATATTATGCTTTGATGGATGTCTATACCTTGTTCCAATCTCCCATATTAAGGAAACCAATAAGGACTTTGGTGAAGGTTGTGGAATTTTTCTTTGCATCTACCAATTGTATTTGTTTGAAAGTTTCTAAAACCTTTTCAACAAATCCATTATGTGTATATTCTAAAATCATTATAGTACACAATTTCACATTTATTTGGCTTTGCATCTACCAATTTTATTTTTTTGAATTTCCCTACAATATTTTCAATGTAGATCTCTTTTGTGGATATCTTATAGTCCTTATAGTCCACATCACTTTGTTTTTTGAAGAAACTATTACCATAGATTTCTTATTTATGTTCTAAATTGGATACATGTTTATAAGTTTGATATTACAATTAATAATATTAATTTTGGCAAGACATTAAAAGATTTTGTTGATTTTAAAAATATATGCATCCCAATGTAAAAATGCCAACAATGGAAGCAATGATTGTAACACATAATTTTTGATGTAGTATCCAATTCAAAGGATCATGTTACAATTTAGGGTTATGATTGGGTATTTAATTAGGGTTAGGATTTAGTGTTCGGGTTAGTGTTAGGTTTAGAGTTAGGGTTAGGGTTAGGAAAATAATGTTAGGATTAGGGTTAGATTAGGGTTTATGTTTTATGGTTAGGGTTAGATTTAGAGTTTTGGTTATGGTTGGGATTAGATATAAAATTAGGGTTAGGGTTTAGGATTACAATTAGGGATTATAGTATTAGGGTTATATCTAGAATTAAGTTTTAGGGTTATTGTAATTATGATTAAGGGTTGTTTTTATATTTGGCTTAGAGTTGGGGTTAGGATTAGGGCCAGGGATAGGGCTAGGGTTAAGTTTAGGGATAGGTTTAGGGTTATTAGAGTGAATGCAACTAATTAATAAAATAAAAAATATTTAGGTTTAGGTAATTAGGGTTAGGATTGGGGTTAGAGTTTTGGTTGTGGTTAGGGTTATAAAGATAGGATAAAGGTGAGGGTTAGGGTCAAGGTTAAGGTTTCGAGAAAAAGGGTTAGGTTATGATTTGGATTACCCTAAACTATAACCATAACCATAAACCTAATCCCAAACCTAACCCTAAAGAAAACACATAACCTAACCCTAATTGTAGTGTTTGAGGCTAGGCTCAAACACTATATAACCTAACCCTATATAACCTAACACATAACCTAGCACTAGAAAAAATTCTTCTCCCAAACAATCTCCTCTACTTCTATTCACGCCTAGTAGAGTTGCAACATTCAACATTGGTGCTTCTACCATTCATTCAAAGCTAAGAATTGGTGGAGATCAACGGTTGCCCGCCCTCGCGTGATACAAAGATGCAAGGTGTTTATTGATTGCGATATCACGAGCGAGCGCCACGTGTCTTTCCTTGGAGATGCATAATGTGGTGGGCCCTTGGTGTTGAGATGGAGATTACATCAGCCTTTTGAAGGTAGTCATTGGATAACTTCTCAAACACAAGATGTGATTTTGGCCCTATTAGGAGAAGAATAAAGAACAATGGAAAATATTTAAAAGTTGATTCTCAACATGAGAATGTATTATACTCATGAGGTAATAATAATTAAAAAATAAAAATGAATGTTATTATTATAAGAAAAAGGATCACATAGTGTGGACTTGTATAACTCGAGCCAATGATGTTCTTGAGGGATAACTTAAAGAAAAATAAAATGATGTTAGCTTAGACTATATATATTTGTTTGTTTCAATAAACATGTTTTATTGTGAGGAATGTAAAACTTAATAGAGGGTGTTGGAATATTAAGATTAACATTAATAAATTCACCTTACTAACTTATTAAAGGTGCTAGTTTTCGTAACTCTATAGCCCAACTATTCAATGGTGATTTTTCTAATGACTCCTTTCTCAGTCTCTTGGAGGACAAACGTGACATTATTTAGGATATTCAATGTCTAGATATTTTCTGGAAAGCTTTAAGGTCAAATATATAGTGGCATAAAAGTCAATGTTATAGGAAATCATTCTTAGCCAAGCCCAATTTGTTCAATTCCTATGGATAGAAGGGGGTTGATCATAAGGAAGTGTTGAGATTCCTAAGCATCTCTTTTACCTTTTAGGTTTCTCCTTCCTCTTTAAGGAAACATATCATTTCTAGAGTTGAGAAAAATTATCATATTAAATTATGAAGCCCCTTTCTTTGGCAAGGAGATTCCATGTGTGTTCAAAAATTCTTGTTGCACACATTTCCATTACTCATGTTGCTAAGAACCTTGCAAATCCTCATATTTGAAGATTGAAAAAATCCAAAGGTATATTTTATGGCCTCCCTTTAACCAAGGAAAATGGTTTCACAAAGTATCCTAGGAGTTTTATTATTTCCCTCATGACTATAATAGGCTTGGCTTACTTTATATTCACTACTCTAAATGGCGCCATAATAGGCTTTGCTTGCTTTATATTCACTACTCTAAATGGTGCCATAATTTTTTTAAATTTAATTAACATACTCTAAAACCTAACTAAAGCAGGTTGTAGCTCGTCAAATTGGACAAGTGAAAGGTCAATACCAGCACTGAGGAAGACTTTGGAGGAGTGAAAACAAGGTCAATACCAGCTCTGACGAAGAGTTTGGAGCTAAAACAAGGTCAATACCAGCGCTAAGGACCAGGTTGAGGGCACTCAAGGAAAATCAACGACTAAGGGACAATGAGCACTGTAAGTTTGGCACCCCCATTCTCTTTAGCCTGCAATTTTCATGCCTAGTTTCCAAAGATCTTCTCGTACATTGGCCCCCCCATTCTTGTAAAATGGTATAAGATAAGACATAAAAAATAAAATAGCTGAGTCTTTCACATTTTTATAGTGATTACTAGAGGCACATAGACCAATTCTTCATAATAGAAGAATTTGATCATACTTTTCCAATGATGGCATTATGAGAAAACCTTAGGTTAAATGAATAATTCCTAGATAAGTTCTTGAAATCATGTCCAACTGTGTAAGAGAAGATCGCTGCTATGTGTACTTGGATAACATGGAGAAAGGCTCTTTGGGCTCTTTCATCAATCTACGTATTGTTAAATTTTAACACCTAAAAGTGAGAATGAAGAATATTTCGTAGAATGGTGGCAAATTATGCTTCTCAACACCTAGATTACAAAATCCTTGTCAATATCATTGCCATCACAATTGAACCTATTGCTTGAGATATAGTCATAGAGGTAAACAAATTGGCTTTCTTGATAGTAGATACATTCTAGACTATTCAATCCTTGCATCAAAGATTGTTGAATGGGCCCAACAAACTACTCATGATGCCCTTACTATTAAGTTAAAAGTTTGACAAGGCATATGATTGCATCAAATGTCCTTTCATTTATAAAAGGCTCAAATGGATTTATTTTCAACCCTAAATTATTATCACATATTCAAAATTACAAAATACCAGTTAATGAAGAACCTTCATTTGAAGGTGATGTCGTCATGACCTTTGAATGAAGAACCTTCATTCAAAAATGATGCCATGTCAAGACTTTCAAATGAAGGTATTTTTTATTTTAAATATTTCATGTCCAAAATGCTTTATAAAAGGAACCTTTGCATGAAGGACCTTCAAATGAAGACCTTAATTCAAAACAATGAGACATAAGTCATTTTAATACCCACTCCAAAAAGGTAACAACCGAATATATCTCACCCAAGGTTTTACATGGAACATTAGGATTTATATGAAAGCCAAGGTAAAACCCAACCTTAGGTTCCTCCCAAACAATGTAACAAGCCAAGACAAGGGAAAAACATAAATAGAATTTAAAGAACAAGATTTGAAACTCCATCAAATCCACCATGATGCACACCAATCCACCGAGTTATAGTTCCAAGACAGTGAGTGGATTGGTGGATGTCATTTCTATTTAGCCCTCAAACCCTTACACAGGCACAACAGGGCAGTCCCTATATTTGATTGTTTAATCCCACAAAACAATGATTGAGAACTTCAAAACAAATGCAAATGAAAGGGAACACATATATTTATCTACACCAATGATCTCAGAGCATTTCAAGCTTGTATAGATCCATACAACACAAAAGAACTTCATAAAAATTGTAAAAACACAAAAAATTGCTTCAAGAACGTGGTATCTGATATGAAATTTTGGTATCAACTCCTCCAACAATTGCAATGGGATGGGAATACAATATGATAGAAGTGGGATAAAAAATGCATCGTTTGAAGCATCAAACCAATATGCAAAGATGAAAGAAAGTGCTAACCCCTTAAACTGAAAAAGGTTCTTTTAACTTTAAGTTTGTTGGGTAGCCAATTCTTTTAAGTTATCAAATCCAACCATCATACATAATCAAAATGTTGTTGTTTCAAATGACTATAAGCACTAACTTTCACTATTTGAAGATGTTGAAACCTTGTCATAGAGAATTAGAACATTGATGCGACCACTCATCCTACCTTAAAACATACCAAAAGTCTCCTAGCAATTAGACATAGGAAGATTTAAGATGACTTAAACAATTTTTATTGCCAAAGCATAAACTTATGATGAATTTACCAGGCCTAGTACACACTCCCTCCCTGTTAACCACTTAGACATATGGAAATTAAATGTAAATTTACTGCTATTTTTAGTCATGTAGGTGTCCAATAAACCACTTGGTGGTGTTTCCCTTCAAGTTTATTTACTTGAATGAAGAGAAAAAGTACTTTGATTACAATTAGAGAATACATTTGACACCTTGGTTGTGTAACTGGTGGACCATAGTCACATTTAACACTTGTTACAAATTTTGGGAGTTAAAACGTTAAGTAGATTTGATTTGTGATGGACACATTTGGACGGTAGTAACAATAACTTGCAATCTATCAAGACTCGATTACCTTATAACCTGTCAATTTCTAGCGATGAAATGATAGATTAATCATAGTGTCACCTTCGGATCACATCACCATGAAAGAAATTCATCCAACATCCTTATGATTGCAGGTACCACAAAATAGGTATTTTTCAGATTTGTCTTCCTCAAGTGAGGGAAATTTAGGAAGAGAAGAGGAAAGCGAGACATGTAGTAGGTCTAAAAGAGGGAGATCAACTAGAGGTCAAAAGATTGGAAGAAAATTCCGTAAACGCATGGAATTTTTTCTTGTTGAAGGGGGGTCATGTTCTTATGATGATGAGAGCATAGGCAACATCGAGGTGCCCTTGAGGTACAAACATCTACGGAAACAATGGGTACCCAACGAACTTCCTCCAATAAACACTGATCTTTGTGTCAACGAGAGGATATATCGCATAGCACCATCGTCATTACATGGTTTGGGCCTATTTTGCATGGACGACATAAAATTCTATTATGAAAAAGTTACTGAGTTGATGGAGTATGTTGGACCCTGTTACAGTTACAAAGATTGGATGCAACTGGTTCGATATACATGAAGTATGCATAGGTATGCACTATCGGCAAATTATATACAACTAAAAGATAAGGATCAAAATAAAGGAGTGGCTAGGTACATTGATGGGAGGCCAAAAGCATCAAGGAATATTGCAGGGTTTATAAATAGTACATGACCTGGGTCAACAAATAAGCAACCCAATTGTATATTCGAGGCGCGAGAGGGAAACCGTGTATTCGTATGTGCGATAAAATCAATAACTGCAGGGGAAGAGTTGCTAATCGATTACAATTTGAATCACTTAGATACAAACACAATTACTATGGGGGTGGTATGTACTATATATATACCATTTTACCCAACCTCCAATTAATGACTCCAATATACCATTTTATTATTATGTTCTTTTTCATAAGTCTATTGGTTTCATTTCGGTAATATTTTTTATATTTAATTTTTGTCACAGCAGGACATTGATCATACGAGGAAGGTTCTGACCCAGAGCGCAGATCACGATCCATCTTCAGGTGCTTCTATCTGATAGGTTTACCTCATTGTAATTGTACAAATTAGATACGAGCAAAATGTTTTATTATTATGTTTTTTTCATGAGTTTATTGGGTTAATTTTGATAATGTTTATAATATTCTTGTTGCAGTTGGCTGATCGGGGAAAGGCACCAGCAGTACAGGAGAGCATCCATATGGAGGTGCAGTCACTATTATCCGATGATGACATCACATTTTCAACAAACCCTATGGATATGATGAGGAAGGCCCAAAAAAAATACAATCAAGAAATCCTTCAGTTGGTATTCGTAGTGCCTCAAATAGATGAGATAAGAGAAAGGGTTAAAATATTGTCTGAGAGAGCATAGAACTTGGAAGTAAGTTGTCATGAGATCTTTAATTATAACATAAGTTCATTCATGGTTTTATATTTTTTACTCTTTTATGTCATGAACTAAAATATGTGTTGTTTTTACAAGATTATTTGCGTCCTCATGATCATATTGCTGGCCGTGATCAAGGTACTGCAAGTGTTTCCCAAGAAGTAGGGGACGGTACAAGTGTCAATCCTGATCTTCTTGCGCATACAACACATCATCCGACCCCATCATCTCATGTGCTTATATTATCGTCTAAAATATCGGCAACACATACCATGCAGGCATTCGGTAGTCCACCCTGTGGCAGTGAACACATGCCACTACATGTGTCAGTACCTGTGGATGCATAGGCCACTACTACTGGTGATGTTTTAGCAGCATTTCCTGGATCTTCCCGTATTACTAGTACGGGAACATTGCTGGTCACATTTGTGGTGACCGAGGATTTCCTTCCCATAAAGATAGAGAAGGTCCCAAGTACTTTAAAATGTTTTAATTATTATTTATTTATTTTTTAAGTAAATGCTAACAATGGGGATAGCGCCCTATTATATTGATTTACAAAATGGAAATATTTGCCTACATTAGAATTGCCTATTTATAGCCACTATATATCCGACTGTATTCTTATCATGCTTTATGCTACTACATAGCTATATACTACTCCTAGTGCGTACCCCAACTTCAATTCATGTTTCATTCTCCTTTTGTTGAACCAATCCTCATTTTGAATAGACCTTGCAAAGGCATTCATGTCATTGTTGATTATGCCCGCCCGACATACATCCCATGCATTGCCTAGGAAGCAGCTCATTGCCTTGGTCTGGTGCTGCGAGCTGCTAGTACATTCCTCCCCAGCTTCAACCTCCACTTCTTTCCCATCTCCCCCTAACCTATTTTCTCCAAAGATGTATTTCAGGGAGCTCACCATACCTTCCGTGGGCAGTTTGAACATAGCATTTGCCACCACTTCAATGTTGATCAGCATAACAAAACCCCCAAGCTTCTCCACCAGTACTTCTTTGGTGCCCAAAACATCTATTAATAGGCTTAGGACTACCTCATAGATTCTGCCATTGCACCAGTGGTTCACCTCCTACAGGATCTCCTGGGTTATTTTCTCTATTGCTTCGATCACTTGCAGGGAACCGACTGAGAAAATTATTTTGCACTGGGCTCTCAACCTCTCGTTCGAGCAGATACAGTGCACACCGAACTTATACACCATTGTCTTTCTAAAGTTTGAGTCTAGAGTAGTGCCTTAACACCTTTTATCCCTCGGCTTCCAATAAATGCTTGTGCTTGGCCTATGAGTCTGGCACAACTTCCTAATGCTTTGGCTAAATGCCGCTCGAGTCTTATCTGTTATCCCATCCGATTGTCCCAACTCACTGCTTTTTTGTGATTTCGGAGATCTTTCATCCGCCCAAACTATCAGTGATTAGAAGTGTTGGTAGTTCTAACCACTACTCCATGCAGTTTTCAACTTTTATTACCTTTCCTTGATTTACTCCGTAGTTTTCCAGGAGGCTCGTAGCCTTGTTAGCTTCCCTATAGACATGTGATAGGGTATATTCATTTAACTTCCAAAGAATGGATTTGATTGCTCCTATCCAATTGTCTAGTTTCCAATTTGGTGTTTTCCCCGATGTGATTGCCTGAATGCAGATTTGAGAATCACCTTCTATTTCTACTGAATCAATTTCTTTCCTTATACAGACTTTCGATCCCAATGCAAGTGCCTCCATTTCTGCTATATTATTCGTGCACGTATCTAAGTTTTTGGAAGCAGCCCAAACACCTTGCCCTTCTGAGTTTCTAATTATACATCCTACTCCTATAGGAAATGATGTTTTTTATAAACATCTAAGTGATATTTCATCTGAGCTCTTCGGGCCCACCATACGTACACGGTGGAATGCCCAAAATCAAGATTTAAAAGATGAGCTCATTAACCATTTAGTTGTGTTGTTCGGTGATAAAATATTCAGCCGAACCAAGGTCCTTAAGAAAGTTGGTACCTATCTAAAGTATGTGAGGGACCAATATAGGTCACATTTAGAGAAGAACAAAAAGTACGAGCGTGCCCCCATGATTCCGGAAAGGGAGTGGAAGGACTTGGTGTCGGATGGAAAGGAGAAGGTTGAAAAGAAGAAAGGAAAGATACCACCAGGCCAAGGAAGGTTATATGTGATACTATCAACAATTTAATTATATACTGATTAATCTTTCTTTTTACATAATCTAAGGTATTTCAAATTTTTCATAGGCTGCCCAACACATCTAAGGCAACAAAGGAAAGACTAGAAAAACATGGGCAGCACAAACTTGGCTCTGGTGGTTATATGAAAGTAGTCGCATGATTTGTAAGTATCAATAAATGAAATATTGCATGCAAATAATAAATTGCAAACAATTTTGGTTTTATCACACCATAGAAGCAAAATTCATGATCACATGCAAAAATGTAGGGCTTTGATTTCAATAGAGTGCCCACAAAAGAGGACCTGAAGATTTCCTTCGACCAAGGCTATGGAGCCCTATCTGAACAGCTAAGAGTCTCGACTGGGCAAACACAATCTTCCATTGCATCCAACACATAGGTAAATAAACTCAATAAAGTTTATTTCAAATTGAATACTTGTGCAATCTGTTCAATATTAATTTCCACCATAATAATGTGCCTATTTTTTTTACATAGATAAGCAATGATACTCCTGCACATGACATTGGAATGCAGCCTAGTGAGGGTGGAGCACAACCTGCTAATGAAGTCCATGGTGTGCATCCCGGTACTGGATGTATTCATGTGCTATACAAAACGTAGTATGGATTAATACAATTAAACATCTTTAATTGCATTTGGTGTATTAATCAATGTAACCTTTCGTGTTTCAACTTTAGAGCATGTAGAGCGTGATCAACATGTTGAGCATGATCGGGCTAGACAAGATCAGGAACATGACGTGGCTCCATCACGTAAAGAGGACCACTCTAATGTTCTTTTAAACATATTTAATTGCAATTGGTGTATTAATTAATGTAATCTTTCGTGTTTCAACTCTAGATCAGGATTTAGAGGGTGTTCAACATGTTGAGCATGAGGCTATAAGACAATATCAGGAACATGATGTGGCCCAATCAGGTAAAGAGCACCACTGTGATGTTCTTTTAATTAATGAAATACGTGTAACAATAATAATAAAACATATCAATTTAACATTTCTTTGCTATTGCAGTAGACCCCCCCTTGCAGCCGTGTCCACGTTGTGAGTACACGACTAGGCATACATTAAGATCACGAGCAGAGCTTAGAAAAACTCAAGGGGGGACAAATGATTTTGAAAATGATACTCCACTTCAGCTTTTTTTAGCTACAAAAAGAAAAAAGAAAAAAAAGTGATTGTAATCATATTATGATAGCCATATTTTTGATAATATGTAAAAACTGAAAAATTGAAAAAATGAAATATGTTAATGAATGAATGTGAATATGTTAATGAATAAATGTTATATGTTAATGAATGAATGTTATATGTTATTAATGGATGAATGAATGAATGTGAATATGTTAATAAATGAATGTTATATGTTAATGGATGAATGAATGAATGTGAATGTTATATGATGAATGAATGATTAATGTTATATGATCGGGTATGGGGAATTGAGAGTGATGTGAGGGGGGGGGGGAGGGGCCAAATGAGCTTCCACCTTCACGTGGTTGGCCCTGTTAAGTAGAGAATATTAAACTATTCTCAAAACAAAGAGAAGCTCAATAAGGTAAGTAATGCACTTTTCAATATAAGAAATGCATCGTTTGAAGCATCAAACCAATTTGCAAAGATGAAAGAAAGTGCTAACTTTTCACTATGAACATTGTGTTGTGTGTGGATTTGGTTTCAAAGCTCTGTCGATGGAGATGGCTTGTATGACAGCCAAGAAAATAGTTATCATTATTGCTGCTACAAATAGGCCTAATATCATCAATCCTACATTGTTAAGGCCTAGCCAAC
The DNA here is from genome assembly GCA_007115665.2 of Sequoiadendron giganteum. NCBI lineage: Eukaryota > Viridiplantae > Streptophyta > Pinopsida > Cupressales > Cupressaceae > Sequoiadendron > Sequoiadendron giganteum. Next base: position 367,420,973 of record CM021105.1, on the reverse strand, counting down.
TTGACTACTTTTATATATCACCTAGAGTCACCCCGATAAGTATTTCGATCCATTTGTATCATCATCGACAAGAGATCATGTATCACTAGGATATTGTATAGTTTCCTTGACGTGGTGAGTCTCCCCAATGATTATTCTTTCGATCTCAACTATGTCGCCAAGACTCCTGCCGATGTAATCTTATTGGAATCACATAGCTGGTCGGCTAGACATTTATAACTTACTTTGATGATATATGTCTTGCCGATATGCTTCCCTCGTGCTTCGTCGATGAGACAATATGTGTATCTCACCGATGAAACTTCATCGCTGAGACCAAAATCCAGTCCTCTCGATATATCTTCTCAGGCAATTTTGATCATTGTAATAGTCTTCATCTTTCACCGATATGCCTACATTTCAAAGAATAGTTTTTTTTTTTTTAAAGTGCAATGTTTCATCGAATTTACGACGAACTGCAAAAAGCATCTGACGAATTTGCAATGTATCCGATGAATTTTTGTCGTACTGACTTGCCTATTTCGTCGCGCGTTCGACGAACTTCTGTCGCTATCTCAATCTAGATTATGTCACCAAGACTCCTGCTCATGTAATATTATCGACGTCACATAGCTGGTCGGGTAGACATTTAGAACTTACTCCGATGATATATGTCTTGCCGATATGCTTCTCTCGTGCTTCGTCAATGAGACAAGATGTGTATCTCACCGATGAAACTTCATCGCTGAGACCAAAATCTAGTCCTCTCGATATATCTTCTCAGGCAATTTGAATCGCTGTAATAGTCTTCATCTTTCACCGATATGCCTACATTTCAATGAATAGTTTTTTTTTTAAAAAGTACAATGTTTCATCAACTTCACGATGAACCGCAAAAAGCGTCCGACAAATTTCTACCGTAATGACTTGCCTATTTTGTCGCGCATTCGAGGAACTTCTGTCGCTATTTCAATCTAAATTATGTCACCAAGACTCCTGCTGATGTATTCTTAATGGCATCACATAGCTGGTCGGGTAGACATTCAGAACTTATTCCGATGATATATGTCTTGCCGATATGCTTCCTTCATCGATGAGACAATATGTGTATCTCGCCGATGAAACTTCATTGTTGAGACCAAAATCCAGTCCTCCCGATATATCTTCTTAGGCAATTTGGATCGCTATAACAGTCTTGATTTCTCAATGATATTGGCAATACGTCGAACTTTTGTCATAATGGTGACGGACTTATGTTGTTAATCTAACAGTTTGGCAAAGGTATGCCTCTTGTGATCCGAGTTTTGTTCGTCGTGCAATCGACAAAGTGGGCATTGCGGTTCCGATGAGGTTTCGTCTTGAGATCGATGTTTTACAGCCCGTCTGGATGTAGACAAAAATTGAGCGACGGCACTAATTTCTATGATTCGTCGGTCGGCCAACAATGTATCATCGAGATTCCAATGAACGGTCGTCAAAAATTGGGGTCAAATCCTATAGTGATCTTAATCTTATATCATGATTTAGATATATTTTTAACCATGTTTGAGAAGATTATTACCTTGTTAGTTAAGGTCCATGGTATCATATTTGATCATATCAATAAGGATTACTTGTAATAATTAATAATACATGGGCTAATATTGACCCATATCTAAACCCATTGGATAAAATGTTCATGTACACTTATACTAGTATATTAGTTATATTGATTCATGTTCTTTCTATTATTGTATCTATAATAGATTAGTTATAATCATATGTTGTATGGTTATTAAAATTATAATTTAGGGTCTGGATTGCTTGATAATGGTCTTTATTGTTATGGATGTATGGTATTATGTATGCATAATCTCAAAGTACAGTATAGTTTTAAATATGGGATTGTTGCACCATGTGGTAATAGGCATGGATGCTTTCCTTAAAACTAAGTGAATAATTTTATGATAGTTTATTATTATTGATATAACACTATTGTCTACTAAAGTAAAGGTTAGTGTTTTTAATAGTGATATTAAGGTAAACTATAAATTTTATGGATCGATACCCCATATTTATATTATTTTATTTACCATGGAATACTATTGGGTGGAAACATTATGAAATAATGACAACAATGTTGTATGAGGAAACATTGAATTCTTAAAAAGGAGCTCAAATTTATTATTTAGAGGTATATTTCTTTAATTATCTATAGCTTTGAAGAATATAAACCTCATTGATTTACTAACGAATAGATGTTGATATAAGAATAGAAATTATGAAGAGTAAAACCTTAGTGTGATAATTCATGATGTCATATCACTATGATTTTTTCTTTGAGTGTATGTGGATTGATTATATCCCCTCTCTTAACTTACTTTGTGGAATCCCTATGTTGGACTCTATGATATCAATGTGTGTCAAAGGTATTTTGAATCTAGTTTGTCTTTTATTGTAGAAGGTAATATTGTATCCTTGAGGATGTTATGAGAATGAGATTTTCATATGTGTTATTAATTTGTATTGAATTTGCCTCACTTTTTTAAACGAATAGTAACATTCTTATGTGGTGGGGTTATCAATATCCAATCTTGGTTTTGAAAGTAATTTATAAGTATAAATAAAGAGTATAAAATGTTAAAAAAAGAAGCCTAGTTAGGGCTTATAACTATATTAGTTGGCCAACAATGTAAACTAGAAAGGGATGTCTTATCAGATATGTACTATAAGTATTAGGATTAGGAAATATTATTGGAGGTATATTTTCTAGATGAAAAAAAACCCTTAAATTGTGTTTATTATGTTTTAACTTAATTGTTATTGGAAATAAAATCTATGTGAATATAAAGTTGCTCTAATGAACTAGACTAAGAAAATATTGTTTGCTCATCCATATCTAGTCGTGCATGGTAAATTTTTTACTTCAATTTGGGATTCGAAATACACTTATGTTTATGGGTAATGTCATCTTATATATTACCTTGGTCTCTAGGGTTCAATTTCAACTTGAATTTTATTCAATATGCCCCTCTCTGGATCAAACTATATAAATTATCCCAAGAACTATGGTCTAAATAGGTTTTTTGAAGTTTATTATTCTAATGCCACTGAGGGTGGAAAATTGGTGACTTATGCGAGAATTTGTGTAAGGGTGAATTTAAGCAAGCCAATCAAGAATAATATTAAGTTGTCCTATATTTTGGGTGATTAAAGTTAGGATCTTGACTACAACTACATTCCAATTAGATTCTTTCACTACTGGAAGATTGACCAATTCACTAGAAATTAAGTTATACAAAAAGAGGCCAAGATGGGACAACATGCACGCAAAAGAAGGTGGTGGACATTATATTTTGACCCCCATTCCTAAGGAGGTTATCTCCTTAGTGAAGGATAATGTGCATTCAGCTCTCCCAAAACAACTTTATAGTGAGTTTAGAAAGATAAGTTGGGCCTTCAAAGGAGGATGAGATTAAGAAATTTGTACCCTAATTTTTGAGAAGGCTATCCCCCAACAATGGAGAAAGAATGTTCAACTCCCCCAATAATATTGATCCCTCAGGGAATTAGAAAATTTTCAACCTAGCAAAGTGGCCCATAAGCCTAGAGAAATTATTAAAAATTGGGATCTTAGGATACTAATCATTATAAATAAAATATAAAATAAATAAAATGAGAATCATACACACATATATTTTACACATTACACAAGATATAAATGGGGAATACCTTTTCAATTAAAAACCCTATAAAGTGACATTTATTAAATCAATAATAGTATATTAAAAATAGACTAAACCAAGGGACACTCCCATGTGCATAGTGATATAATTCACTATCAATCTTCAAATTCACACACTCTCAAATGAGAGAGAATCACCTTAAATACAGGAGAAAGGGTGGAAAAATACCTTAAGAGGTGTTAGTCAAATCTATTCAAAGAAACCATTCATAAATAAATAATAATCCTAGTTATTAAATTATTAATTATTAAATGGTATATGATTTATAACATAAGGTTTTATAACCTTATATTAGAAAAATATATAAATGTTACAAGGGTTGAACCTTAATTAAATTATGTTCTAACAAAAATCAAACCCTTTGTCAGATTTGTTGAATTAGTAGATGGATATAAATGATTTGATAACGATAACAAAGTCTTTCAAGAGGTGTTGGAAGATAAAGATAATTAAACAAATTGGAGTATTACTACCAAAAGGGGCAAAAGATTAGGTGGTAAGAACTTTAATCAAATAGATATCAAGGGAGCCAATAATAAAGGGAGGAAAATAGATGACATAAATTCTAATATGAAGGCTTTCGAGGATCTGGAAAATAACACATAGGCTCTGATGAGGAAGCTTAACAAAGCTAAAGGTGAGCACCTCCCTACTTAAAATAACTTATGAAGGTGACAAGTTGGAATATCTATGGCCTTAATGTCCTAGAAAATGTAATTTTCTCAAACAACTAACTGATATTGTGTGCCCTAACATCCTTTTCCTCCAAGAAACTAAGGTGAAGGGTTCCAATCTTTGAGAATTTATTCCCCGACTCTAGAGGCACAATGAGAGTGTGATGAAAGATGCAGATGGAATCATTGGTGGTCTAGTCATATTATGGAACAAACATAGCTTCTCAAGTATGTTAGTAGATTAATCATATTTTTGTTTATTTGTGAAATTCAAGGCTCTCACCTAAGGTATGAATCACTTTTTTAGTAAACTTGATGGTATTATCCCTACTTTTGGATTGAAGATATGGAATCCTAAAGGTTCACCTAAGGCAAATACATCTCTTTGGATTTCTTATAAATGACTTCTTTGACTTGGGTAGATTGTAGCTTCTAGGTATGTTGGATCCATCCAAATTTCCTATATGAAAAGCTAAAAGTGAGGATAATGACCATTTATTTATTCATTGTGATTTGTCTTCAGTTTACAAAATCATCTCCTAGACAAATGGGGTTTGGCCTAGGTTACCCCTTAATATTCCAAATCTCTTAGTGGATTGGTTATTAAAGGTCAAGAACCCAATTTTGAACCTTATATGGAATAGTTTCCCAACTCTAGTAGTCTAGAATACTTTGATTGAACACAAAAAGAGAACTTTTTAGTGAAAAGAAATATTAGTGGAGAGAATCTAGGACATTGTTGAAACTTCTATTTTAGAACTAGGGGAAATACATAAATATGAATATTGACATATTTTTGAGAATGAGACTAGATGGGCTGAAACCTATGCTTTGGTATAGATGGATAGGACATTCTAAGTAGGAGGCCCTTTCTAAGCGACCTAATTGTTCTTGACTTTATCTGAAACTAAGCTAGGTAAAATTTAATTTTGACGATGCTAAAAGACAACCCTAGGAAGACTAGGGGTGGTATTTTTAAGGATTGGGATGGCTATCCCATTACCCTTTTTGCATATAATTTTAGGGTAGACATAAACAATATGACTAAACCAAAGCCATATTGTGGGGAATGATGATAGCTAGAGATAAAGGATGGAGGAAATTGTGGGTGGAAGGTGACTCAAACTAGTTATTGGGGGCTTTGAAAGGAGGAATAGTTCAAAATTGGATTCTTGAAGTTATTCTTTCTCAAGCTAAACAAAGTGCTAGCTAGTTTGAGGAAATTCAGTTCAACATATTGGTAGAAATGGCAATCAAGTAGTTGACTAGGAAGATAATTAAGGAGTAGATTTGTGAGCCAAAGATGGTCCCTCCTCAATCTATTGGTGGGAATTTTTTCCTCAAGAGTTGATCAAGATCATTTAGATAAATCTTAGGAGGATTCAACCCGATAAGGGATTATTTTGGGAGCATTAGATGTCATTGTAATAATGAATGCAAAATATGCATAGTAATTATATCACATCATGGATACCTAAATAATTACCTCTAGGTAGATGCAAGGGATTTCTTCTATTTTCATTTTCTTGATGTGTCTCAAGAGTCTATTTTTTTATAATGGTGTCTTTAATTGATGCATAGGTATTGAGATGTAAAATGTGTAGCAAGTATGTAGAAAAATGAATGAGTAGAAAAACAAACTCATAGATAATATAAAATCCTTAAGAAATAATATAAATTAAAAAATTAAAAATATCTCTTTAGTATATAAAATAGATCAAGATTGATACCTCCCAATTCATGTTAGATTGAAGAGATAGTGGCATAAGGGCTTGGTAGGTATTGTATAGTTTCCTTGCCAAAACACCTAAAGAAATATAGGAGTCATAAGAGGATTGGATTCCTTGTTCTCATAAGTGGTGTGGACCTACCAGGATCAGTATCAAGCTTCTTGATGTGCTATTGTACTGAGCGATCAACAAAACAAGGTGCCCACTTTTGGAACAAAATTTAACATGATCCAAAACTGCTTTGGAGTAGGAGCAGGAGCAAGAGTAGGAGCAAGGGCAAGAGCAAGCATAGGCAATGGCACCCACCTCTCAGGCATGCACAAAATCATAATGTTATGCAGTGAAAGGGAAGGAAGAGGCAAACCCATGATAAAGTAGAGGGAACAACATAAACACAATGCTTTTTGTGCACCTCCTGTCTCTGCATTGCCTTTCTATTTCAATTATGGGGCCAGGTGATAACTCAGGGAGGAAACCTGTCTGCCTCAACTACAAAAGCCCCTCTTCTTAGCCAACTTAACAATAAAAATGAGCATCTTCTCCACCATTTTACTTTTCATCTTTCCTGTCTGTTGTCTGTTTCAACTTTCTATTCCATCATCACCCACACTGACTAACTAGGTACAAAGGTGGTGTTGTTGGCAAGGTTCCCAAAAAATGTAAATGGCGAGCCTCTAGTGAAGAGGTGGTGGCAAACGTCATGGCTTATGTGGAACAAGATATCTCAAACCCTGATCTTTGGCTCTGGATGGTGAGAATGTGGGAATTTACCAAAGACATGGATGAGTCCCCTGGTGTTAGTATTCAAACAACAATGTTGAAGCTCCTTCTAGATCCTAGTTATACTTGGGGTAGGTGAAATACGTTTGACATGGCATAGTCCCTTACTTGTGCCTCCATGTTGTCAATGGTGGATTACTTCTCCATCCTCCATGTCGACATTGGAGATGTTGTCCATCAATTGGAGGTTCATTTTCCTATTTTTTGAAACATCTTCGTGCTATCAAAAGGTTTCAATTTTGTCTCCAATGGGCTATGGAAGAAATTTCTCTATGCCTGAAGGTTACTCTCGCTATGGATACCATCACTATGGACTTAGATTTTGGCAAAAACGATGAAACAAATGAAGAGGAGGTTGTAGAGAAGTCTTGTAGTCTAAATATGCATTGTGATGAATGTAAGTTTATGTTTGGAGGGTCATGAGGCTTATGTAATTTGTCTAGGTTTATGTTTCTTTTGATGTAGATTGTTTATTGGTTCATGTAATAGACTAATATTATATATATAAACTAGTTATATTTATGGTTTAATTTTTCATTGAAAATGGTTTTTTGTGGTATTGATGTCTAGATATTTTGGAAATATATTTTGGTTCTTCAATCTGAAATCAAGTTTATATATATATATATATATATATATATATATATATATGAATATAATAAAATTTGGTTTAGTTAGAATATAATAAAGAAGGAAAGTAAATATAGTTATTAGTCTAACAGACTATTTAATGATGTTTCTCATTTTTTATCTTCTAAAATGATTTCACAAGTGAGATACCACATAATCCATTAGCATATGACATACTCCTAGCTTTCACCTATTGGATTGATCCTACCATTATTCCTCATAGTTTATGTTTGAGCTCTAAATTACCCTCTAGGATTAATTTTTCCCCTTTACCTTTTATGATTATTTTTCTGGACTATCC